>VXAD01008598.1:1847620-1888400 GCA_013399195.1 Dicrurus megarhynchus
TTTTTTAAAAAAAAAAAAAAAAAAAAAAGGCTGAATAGTAATATGTTTAACAGCTTGATAACAGCACAAATAGAGAAATATGTTAACTAGCATCAATTAGAAAATGTATCAGACATAGTACACAGAATTTTAAAGGATGGAATAGGTGTGAAACTTGAATAGTTTTTTT
The DNA here is from genome assembly GCA_013399195.1 of Dicrurus megarhynchus. Classification (NCBI taxonomy): domain Eukaryota; kingdom Metazoa; phylum Chordata; class Aves; order Passeriformes; family Dicruridae; genus Dicrurus; species Dicrurus megarhynchus. Next base: position 1,847,790 of record VXAD01008598.1, read on the forward strand.
ATTCCTGGAAGCTCTCTTTTCTAAGTCATACTTAGAGTTTGTTAACAAAATGGTACATGAGGGAGTACCGAAATTTGAGTATATTTAAACGTGCTGTGTAAATGGAGATCATTACAGTCACGCATGCAGTCACTGCTGTAATTTTCATTGTACAACCACATGACTAAGCACCACAAACCTCTAAGAACAGGAAAAACCCTTTTCACATATTCAAACAAGTTTATCTGAGCCTGTACAGAACAAAAAGGGAAAGTTTTCAACAAGTTAAGGTGATGCACTTTAAAGGTCCTGCACTTGGGTCACAACAGCCCCACACAGTGCTCCAGGCTTGGGGACAGAGTAGCTGGAAAGCTGCTCAGTGGAAAAGCACCTGGGGGTGTTGGCCAACAGCAGCTGAGCCCAGGTGTGCCCAGGTGGCCAAGAAGCCCAGTGGCATCCTGGCTGTAACAGCAATAGTGTGGCCAGCAGGACCAGGGCAGTGATTGTTCCCGCCTACTGGGCAGTGTTGAGGCCACACCTCAAATCCTGGGTTCAGTTTTGGGCCCCTCGCTACACAAAAGACATTGAGGGGCTGGAGTGTGTCCAGAGAAGGGCAACGGAGCTGGGGAAGGGACTGGAGCACAAGTCTCCTTGGGAGTAGCTGGGGGTGTTTAGCCTGGAGAAAAGGAGGCTCAGGGGGGACCCTATGGCTCTACAACACCTGAAAGGAGATTGTAGCCAGGCAGGGGTCAGTCTCTCCTTCCAGTTAACAAGTGACAGGACAAGAGGAAACCGGGAGAGGTTTAGGTTGGATATTAGGAAATATTTCTTCACCAAAAGCACTGTCAAGCACTGGAATGTGCTACCCAGTGCAGTGATGGAGTCACCCTCCCTGAAGGTGCTTAAAAATATGTAGATGTGGCACTGAGGGACATGGGTTAGTGATGGCCTTGGCAGTGCTGGGTAAACAGTGATCTTAGAGGTCTTCTCCAGCCTAAATGATACTATGATTCTCTGATATGGGATAGACTAATGCTCTTGATATGACAGCTGTAAAAGAATACCAGGATCAGATATTTTAGCTAATTAGCTATATTTTTCAGCTACTCCTCTCACACATAGTCCTAAATGTACTGATGGCATAACACTTACACTCCACATGTGTAATTCGGAGTTTAGTCCGTAAATTCTCTGAAGTCATTCTTCTGCTATTACTGAAGTACTTCTTTAAATACATATTGACTAATCTATGGTTTCATACATCAAGTAGACTATTTTTCATATACAGACTTAAATCTGGCTTTAAAAACTGTACGATGAATTGTAAAAACAGTTTAAAGTTATGATTGGCTGATAAAGTGAAACTCTACTCCAATTCACTTGGATTAGTGTGCAGCTGCAAGATATAAATTCTGTGTGAGAAACAGTACATTTTTTAATGCTCTTTGAATTATCATGTTTTTGCAAAATGAAAGACAACTGGTTTCATATGCAGGTAAGAAATATTGGCGTAAGGAATGTTATTTGATTTTAACTGAGTCATGTTGCCAGAATGCATGAAACAGCTGCATGAGCTGAGTATCTGCCTGAGGCTGCAACTATATTTCCCCCCTCTTTTACCACCTGTCTGTGCTAAAGTTACTGGATAATGGTAGATATCAAACACCACTGGGATCGTTAACTCTCATAATTATTAAATGGATTCTCCACTATCCTATTGCCTTTTCATGTCCAAGTATTTTTTACTAGGTGAGACAGCATTATCCCTTTTCTTTGCAAACTTTTAAAAGAATGTCGCAAATAAACCCACAAACAAAATGATTAAAGCTATACTGAAAAAGTGAGACTTGCCTCTATTAAGCTTACTCTCTTTGGCACATCTGTAAATTTATTACATGATTATGCCAAGACCACCAAAAGGCTCTTTGACATCACTCTTTAGCCAAGGGTAGCACTGATCCAATAGTTCAATTAACACTGGGATGTTTTCATACTAGCTAGATATAGGCAATTTTGCCCTAGCAGTAGAAATGACTGATAAAATCTCAGAGCTGTTGAAAACAGAATGCTTTTGAGAACTCTTGGAGAACAATTGTGATACCAAAACACCAGGGAATGAAAAATATAATTTTGATCTTAAAAAAAAAAGTAAGATTGGAGAATTATGGATAAGTCGGTTTTGATTCTGACACTTACTGGAACAAGTAATCTGCTTCAGACTGTTTTCAGACACCTAGGAGAATGAACATGGAATTCCCAAGCAGCCATATCAAATTAATTTTGTCATATGACAGAGAAATTGGTTTTATTGAAGAACAGGAGTAGCAGTCGTATCTGGTAACAAATTTCAGGATATTCACATAACCAAACTAAAGGAAAAAGATAAGCCAAATGAAAGTCACCTAACATGGATGCCAAACTAGTTTGAAAGCTGTGGTGAGTCACCAACAATTCACTGTTAAAATAGAAGGATGTTTAAAAAAACGGAATTTTGCAGGACGATAGGATATTCAGTTCCTCAATAATCCCAAATAGTAAGACTACAAATTTGAAGGAGGAACCAGTAAGGAAAAAAAAAAAATCTTAAAGATATCTTGCCAAACCTGAGAACTAAACAGGGAAAAAATTTACATTATTTAATAGGGAGAAAAGCAAGGTCATTCACTTCAGCAGAATTGATCAACTCCACAAATCCAGGAAGAGGAATAACTGATGAAGAAGTTGTCTTTTTCTACTAAAGAAAAGGATCAAGAGACACTAAGGTGACAAGTCAACAGTGTCATGTTGTTGCAAAAAAACACACTATTGAGAGATGTATATTTAGTAGTAATCTTTCTGTTTTCTTCGGCACTGGCAAGATCTCAGCAGGAGAACTGGATCCAATTTTACCCACTCAAAGATGTGAACAAACTGGAAAGACTACAAAGAAAAGCAACAAGGATAATAAAAAAACTAAAAAACAAAAGCTCTATGGTAAGACTGAAAGAATTAGGGTCTATGGACTTCAAGAAGAGAAAACTAAAGAATACGATACGCATTTGCACTTACAGGCCATCACAAAGGATGAAGCAAGTCAATTTACTATGTCCAGTGTGGATAAGACAAGAAATAACTGCCTGGAATTACAGAAAAAGAGACTAAGGTAAGATAATAGAGAATATTTTCTCATACCTGTAGACTATGAATAATAAACAAAGTTATTATATATGTCACTAAAACCAAGAGAAATTTATCTCAGAAACAACAGTGATATAATTGACACTCAGTAGTACAGACGCATTAAAAGATATTGTCTCATCCCTTCTGGATCTGTTTTCTATGAAATTTCAATTTAAAATGTATATAAAACCTGTTTATCTTATTTTCTGGTATAAAATGCACAAAAGAATCACTAGACAAAACATTCCAGACCTGCCAAAAATAATTCTAAAAGAATCTACTCTCCCAGTTAAGAAAGGCAAACAAAGCCATCTGCAACAAGGAAAGGCAGACTTTCAAGCAGGAGTTTTCACCTCGGGAAATGCACTACTGAAAAAGAAGCAAGAGGCTATAAATGCTATGGAAAAGGTGAACTGGGAACTATTGTTCACTATTTCTCACAGCTGAAGAATTATGGGCACCTAAGGACATTACTAGGCAACAGGCTTGAAAACCACATAAAAGGCAAATCTCTTAATATGACATTTTACGTTGTACAGCTCAAGGATCTGGGGTGATTCTCAGCTCCAAAATTAGTGCCCACAAGTTTTAAATGCTTTATTGATTGTAAGTCCTTTGGCTTCTAAACGTGGCAGTATATGTGCTATTTCCAGCTCGAAAGATCCCTAAAACCACCCACTGGTAAATCTGAGACAGTATACCAAGGAAAAAAACACTCTGCCTAATCTTATTTTTTTCATGCACCAATTCTTGTATTATTTTACTTTATTTTTTTTTCTGCTGATCAGGACAAAAAAAAATTAAGTAGATGTATCTCTTATCTTATCCAGTTCTCATGCTGATGATTCCTTCTTTGAAAACACTGCTGCAACCAACTTTTTCTCAATTCATCAGGAAGGCATATTTATTATACTAATACCCACAGAGAGTAGCTGTGATGCAAAATTACAGAACGAGTTTCCAAGCTGTGGGAAGCGATCACAAAAACTGCAGATGTTAATTAAAGTCACTGCTGTGCATGGCTTGGAGTCTAAGAGTCATATCTCAAAACCACTCAGGTTTGTGACACAGGTTACACTAATTCAGCCTCAGAGCCCTAGTAACATAATGTATGACCTTATATGAAATCAGGTTTTAAAAATATATTAATAAAAAAACCACAAACAAACCCAAAACTGCCCTGGGTAAAAAGTGCTTAGAGAAATGCAAAAAGATTCATATCTTGAAGAAAATTTTCAGTGAATTTTTGCATGGAGTGAAGAAAACACTATTGGTGAGACCATTAGACATCTTAATCAACTAAGGTTCCAAAATAGAAAAGTAGAAATCAAATCCCTTTATGTTTCTACTTAAAATCAAGAAAGTCCATCAAAGAGTTAATAACAGTAACTAGAATAAAAGTACAAAAAGCACTTCAGTTTCATGAAAATAAAATAAATATTTGGGAAAGGACAGAATATATTATACATTTAAAAGGACTCACAAGTATGGAGAGTAAAGTGGTTAGTACTGAACACCAAAAGGCACAACAGGGGCTGGACGTTCGTGATCTCCCCACTAACCCGAAGAAGAATGACATACCTCCTACCCTTCAGGAAAACTTTACTTCTCAGTGGCCAGCTTTGTCTATAAATCAAGTTGTTTATAGAAATGTGTATTAGTTGCTTAAATACAGCTGTGAGTCGATAGATAAGACCCGACAGATACTCTTGGTCCTCTGGTATTCAGTAATGTGGACAGAAGTGCCCTACTGTAAATCACAATATGTTACACTAATGCAATGCACATTTTTCCTTGACAACACTGGAATTTAAAATGTATATATACCATATCATTACATACATTATTACTTACTGAAGTGTAATGATCGTATGAAAATCTCAGGAAACCATTTTTCTCCAAAAAACTCTGTACGACAGATCAGATGACTCACGAAACAGAGTCATTTGAGCTGCCATTTTGGATTCTTTCCTTAGAAAGTAAGACACCAGCTGGATTGATTATGGGCCTTGATGTCTAGAGTTTATTCTGGGATTTTACAAGCAATTGGTGACTTACATCATAAAGTTTTTTTCATGCTCAGGATATAGTTCGGGGTGTAGGGGAGAAGAACAGAGAAAATTACACCAATTCTTCTCCAGGTACAAAGTTTAGGGCTTTTGTTCAGATTTAAAAGTTTTTAAAAAAATTTAAAAAGCTCTATAAAAACTAAATTCACTTCGCAGACTCTTAAAAAGATCCAAGCGTAATATTTTTAGATTTTTCCTGCAGTCCCAGATATTCTACACCATTTTCATACACATTTCCATAGCATTTTAGAAAGCACAGAGCTAACTGGTAGTATGCTCAAGGTTATAAAACAGGGGTCTTAAATTTATTATATTAATCTGCTACTACCTAAGTCTGAGGTAACTGAGCAACAGACTCTATCTACCCACGCAGCAGTTAAAGCACACCCTCCTTACTTAGGCATTACCTGGGTGTTGAACAGCTCTAGAAGTTCTGTGACAGGGCAGTACCGTGTGCCTCCGTTTCACTTTTGCAGCCTAAGAACACCTTCCCTATGGATTCCAGTTCCATTTCACATTTTTAGCTTTAGCCTAATAAATTCACTGCCTTCAACCAGTATCAATTTTAGGGTCCTGCAGAAACAAATGGATCATCTTTTCAGTCTTGGGGTCATCCTGGGAACTACAGTTTTCCTGAATTTCACTATAACATTAATTTTACCTTTCTTACACGCTATGAAAAAGTTCTCTCAGTGCAGATTTCCCCAAAATGCTGTATAAGAGTACCATTCCTTCTAGATCAGTTTTACTGCTGCTTCTGTTGTCACCAGATAATTTTTCATGTAAACATATTTCCTAGATGTTTCTGTTTTGCATAATTAAAGGACCAATGAAATCAGTGTGTTGTTCTTTCATTTTAATGGTATAATTTCAATGGATTCAAACTCAGCTCAGTTAAACTTCAGGTCCAAATGTATGCTCCCTGAGAGCAGGGGATGCTTAGTTCTTTAGTTATAAGAGTTTCCTTGTTTGATTTGACTGTCTTTAAAAGATTTATACACGCTTATCTTTTTTTATCCTAAGGCACATTTTGGCTGTATGTGAAAAGGGTCTCCTGACTGTGACTCTTGAGCCACATGGATAGTGGATAGGTCAAATAAAGTTCTCATGCTAGGGTTTCATTACACAACTGATAACAGTGCTTTGCAGCAGGGATACAGCTGGGTAATCTGAATCCCTGGCTGGCAAGGAAAAGAACCAGTTAAAATGATGAGATTGATTTATATGCCAGCTCCATGGATAAGCAGATTCACTCAGAGAACCCCTAGAGATAGAGTCATTTCCTATTTGGTAAACAAAACCAAGAGCCCATCTTCTACCTCCCCGCTTTTGATATTCCAAGGTGTAAGTCTTGTGGCTGTCATCCAGAAAATTTCTTGGTCCAAAGGTTTTCAGATTAAGGAATCCAGTCAGGTCTGGTATACAATCTCACCCACCCTACAGACAAATCTCTATCTCCTTTCTAACATACTACTGTAGCTTTTACTAATAAGTACAATGAGAAAAAGTACACCTTACACACAGTGTTCTTCAACCCCAGCTCAACTGATGAGATCAGGTCACGATACACGAAGTGGGAATTCATAATGTCATTTCTGTTTCTTCTATTCAGCTGCTAACTTTCTTAGCTAAGTACACTGCACAGAATTCAGCCCACTATCAAAAGCTGCAGGTTTGCATTTGTGCCCTAGATAGTGCTTTCCAAAGAAACAGACATTTTTACTGTTTACAGTAATTATTTCTGTAAGTTAAAAAAGAAACAATTTTAGAATTCTCTATGTTGGTAGCCTGACATTTCATATAACTCCCATGTATTTCTTGCATTCCATCTCTCTTCAGAAACTTTTACTCCACTTCCCCCAAGACTGCAGCATTATGTGTCTGACTCTTCTTTCCTGTGCAGTTTTCAGGGAGTCCTCTCACTGATGAAATGTCTATTAACAGGACCAAACTGTCCAAACATCCAAAGTGTCAGTACAAGAGTGCAGAGGCCTTTCACATATTTATGAATCTACATAAAGGCTACATGCAGACAGAACCTTCTCTCTGCTGCCTGTCCCTGGAGAAAAGGATGCTGTGAAGAACATAAAATGAGGGTGGAATATAATTTTTTTCCACACATTCTTCAGCATCAACACGACATCTCTAGAAGAAAAACCTGTAACATCTTCATGGAAAGAAATAACTATACATTCCATAACTCACAAGCTTCACCCAGCCATATTCCTGCTGCTTACAAATTGCACACATCCCTTGGTGAAAAACTAATCTAGGAAATAAAAGAGAGAGACATCAAAGGGAACATAATTCCAGCTTTTTTATTCTTAGTTATAGCAGAAACCTACTGGGACATTCTGCACACACCTCCAAAACAACAAACAAAACAGGTTGGGGAAAGTCTACTCTAAGCTACAGAGTTTTCAACCACAGACGTGTAGCACGAAAGAGTCTCTCCCCCTAAACTGTATTGACTTTACACAGGAAGGGAACACAAAAATAGCTGCATTCTGATGCGCTCAGGACACAGTCCTTGCTTTCCATGTAGCACAAGGCTGGTTACGCAGCATTCAGAGCAACAAAATCTCCCTCCCTGTGATCCCTGACACGCTTTTCAAGGAGCTTTGTTTCTAGTTCCTCCCCTACTTCCCACAGGGTCCTATTGCCATAGTTTACTGTGGTAAATCTGCTTTTCTAATTTCTGTTGAAGGAACTGAAGGTAAATTGTTGCTCAAGAAATAGTAGAGTTCCAAGACAAATTACAAACCTAATGCAAATTCACATTTTTACAACACAGTAAGTTCAATTTTGGGAAACTCTTCAACAGAGTAACTAATTTCAATCTTCTTTGAAGATGAAAATAATTTCTCCATCTGAAAGTAAGTGAAGAAGGAGATACAAAATTTGTAATTTTTAGATAAACACTTGACAGTTCATCTGAGGATATGAAGTTGTTCCAGTCCCACACAGCCAACACAGAAAATAAAACTATTGTGAAAGTGCACATATAGGCACCATACTGTCAGGTCTGAAACTATTTTTTCCAGCTAACACCTTCACAGTACACACAATAAAATTCTGGAAAACTAAGTTTTCAAAATTAACCTTAAGCTCAGCTGTTTTGAGCTGTAATATTTGGCTACGGTTACATGTGAAATTTTCAAAACTGTAATTCAAAAATTGGCCGAACTCTGCAAACTTCATGAACACTACTCCCCCCCCCCCTTTTTTTTTTTTTAAATGACAACCTGAGTGTAACCAGGAAAATTTCTAGGCCAAAGGAAAGCTTAAAGTGTGATCAGTTTTGTAACCTTATAAATGGGGGCCACAAACATAACTCCTTAATAATGTGAAGAATAATATGTTTTTGATTTGACCGTACAATGTAAGAAAAAATAATGGGATAGGAATTTGATAGTCTTAACTTCCCAAATCCCATATGGTATGTTTATCATTTACCATATGTATAGTGTCTGATGTGCATATAAAGACTATGGATTTGAGACACTTTCTCGGATCAGCAGCTTGAACATATCGTATCCCACAGCTTCACGAGATCCAAATGAGATGCAGAACATGCACCATTTACTGCACAGGCGTGTCTGTCTTCATGGAAAGTGGTATTTACATGACCAGATTTAAGAGATACTTGTTAATAAGTGATAGAAAGACACAAAACTATATCCTTTTCTTCAACCATTCAGTGGTTTGGATGTCTTAATTATGTCATTTTGTAATCTGAAACACACACAAGGAAGGCTAAGTATCTAACATTATCACTTCCACTAAAAAATGGAACAAAATGGACATGAAGACACCTTATTATTTCAGGTGCAACATTTTTGTTCAAATTCTGCTGTAATAGAAAAATGAGAGACAAAACCTTTGAGTTCTCCCTTCTCATCTCCTTATGCATGGACAGTAAAAACACTTTTACTGGGTATAGACATTCCTATCCATTAGACTCAAATAGAAAAGCAGCTCTGGAAAAAAGTGTAAAGAAACAAAGAAAGGGGAAAAAAGAAAATTGGAGTTGTGTGAAACTTGGCTGTTATGGCATGTATGGTTCATCCAAACCTTTTCTTTGGCTTTGGTTCACATCCTAAATGTTACTTTGACTTCTAGGCTTGAAGAAAGCCAAAACTCCAAGTGAAACATTGCCAAATTCAACGTATTTTTGCAGGTTTAAGGTCAAAACCATGCAAACCCACAGAGTTCCTCCTACCATCGTAAATCAGCCTGAGTTTGCCAAAATGTTCTTTTGTGTTCTGCATAACCTTTTTCACTAAACTTTTCCCAGTAACATTTAAGATTTTAGCCATCAGTACTGCATTTAGTAACACAATTATATAGCTTCATATCATAATGGCTTTCTTATTCTATGACAGTCTTCACTTTCAACTTTCTCTTATGGGGTTTGTTTCTAAATATTATCCAGTGTCCTGAGTTTGCAGGGAAGCACAACCAAAGAAACAATCCTTGGTCTTCAAGTGGATGATGCTGAATTTCTTTAAACTATTCACTCTTTTCCAGGCATTTTAAAAACATGACAAACAGTCTCAACGCAGATTCCTATGGGACTTCTGAAAAATTTGATGACTTGTAAACTTACGAGGAATTACTTAATTTTTCAGAAAAGCACTTTGCTTCTTTACCAACAAACTATGTTGGTAAATTAGTTGGCCAAGTGCCCACTAACTCTACTTCTTAAAAAATAATTTCTCTTGATTTGTCCAATACGTATACCATATGTGGAGGTAGTTTTCCAAAACTTACATGAAACTCTTTTCAGAAACAGATGTCACATTAGTCACCCTCCAGTTCTTAGGCAAGTTAGAAATTCACATTTCACCTTTAATTTTCAAGAAGGTTAGCATGAAAACTGCTTGGTACTGAGAGGAACTTGGCCTGACTACAAGCCCGCCCTACGTTTAACAGGAGTTGGAACTTGGTGGAACCTTTCAACCTGAATTGTCCCCTGATCCTATGATGATGGCATTGTTAATTTTAGTGACTGTTGTGCAATGTCTGCTGCTGTCACCTCACTCTGAGATACATCTTCCAAAACTTTGCCTGTAAAAAGGAGTTCTAGAAACAGAACCTACCCAAGTTCCTCCTCTGTGAACACCGGAAAAAGAAATATCTTTCATTTTTTTGACCTCATGACCCTGTTTTCTGAAAGCACTCTTTATATGCCTTGATTATCTTTGGCTCTATAGATTCTCTGGCAAGCTTCCTCCTTCTGACACATTTGAAAATTACCAGTTTGAGTGAATTTCATTATTCTTTATTGTGCTTCATGTATTTCATGGTCCGCCTATTTGTGCTTTTTTTACTTGCCAGGTTTTATGTTTCTGTTTTTTTCAACTAGACAAATTTCAGTTTGGGGAAAGATTTTTTTTTTTTTCCCTTTCCTTTTTTTTTTTTTTTTTTTTTTTTTTTTTTTTTTTTTTTTTTTTTTTTTTTTTTTTTTTTTTTTTTTTTTTTTTTTTTTTTTTTTTTTTTTTTTTTTTTTTTTTTTTTTTTTTTTTTTTTTTTTTTTTTTTTTTTTTTTTTTTTTTTTTTTTTTTTTTTTTTTTTTTTTTTTTTTTTTTTTTTTTTTTTTTTTTTTTTTTTTTTTTTTTTTTTTTTTTTTTTTTTTTTTTTTTTTTTTTTTTTTTTTTTTTTTTTTTTTTTTTTTTTTTTTTTTTTTTTTTTTTTTTTTTTTTTTTTTTTTTTTTTTTTTTTTTTTTTTTTTTTTTTTTTTTTTTTTTTTTTTTTTTTTTTTTTTTTTTTTTTTTTTTTTTTTTTTTTTTTTTTTTTTTTTTTTTTTTTTTTTTTTTTTTTTTTTTTTTTTTTTTTTTTTTTTTTTTTTTTTTTTTTTTTTTTTTTTTTTTTTTTTTTTTTTTTTTTTTTTTTTTTTTTTTTTTTTTTTTTTTTTTTTTTTTTTTTTTTTTTTTTTTTTTTTTTTTTTTTTTTTTTTTTTTTTTTTTTTTTTTTTTTTTTGATAGCTTCCTTTATCCTGCTGTTTAACTGTGCTGGTTTCCGTTTGGTCTTATTAAAGCAGTTTATGATAGGTGGTATCCATTTCCTCTGAGCCAATATAATTTTCTTTAAATAGCCTTCATGATGCCTGTAAAGATTTTATTCCTTTGACTGTCTTTTTTAAACACTTTTTGACATGTAACAGCAATATGGATGCTGGATGTGACTAAGACTGAAAGCCTCAGAAAATGCATGTCCTCTTAAGCAGACTTCCATTCATTCATATTTCAAATATTAATTCTATGAAGTAGAGATACTTTCCAGAAACACACACGCACTTCTAAACTAACAGAAGTAGTCTACATAATTTCTTAAATTTATTCTGGATTCATACTATAGCTGACATATTCATATTATGGACTAGATTTTGTTCAATTACATTAAAAAAGGTAGCGGAAAAGCTCTTTTTTTCCCTTGAGAATACATATTCAGTGCTAAATATCTCAAATTTTCATGCAAATACTGAGATATTTTTCAGCATCCCAACATTCTGAAAAACATTTACTAGCTCACTGAGTTTATTACTGATTACACTTTCCTTTAAAGCACAAATTCTACAGTTACATTCTGCCCAATTTACTGACTTTCAATCACTATTTGAAACATCTGGCCGCCTGTTTTATACGCAAGAACTAGTTTTAGGAACAATAAATTTGAGGGGCAAAAAATAATTAAGAAAAGAGATGACAAAACAAAACACAGACCCTATCAGAGACACCGGGATCTTCAGAACCTTGCTGGAAGACACAGCTAAGGTTTCTATGCAGGAAGCTATTAGGTGATGTTTTATATGATAGCTTCTTGTGATACACTTACTTCAGATTGAGAAAAACGAGACAAAAGAGGAGCTCAAGTTACTGGTTATCCTGCTTATAACACTAATTATTTTAGTGTTTATCAGTTTCATAAGAAAAAGGTTAACAAAGCCATCATGTATAAAGGATCAAAGCCTATGTTGAAAGCACAAGAGCCAGACAGCAGCCTCTGAGCAATTTTTTTCTAATGTCTGTATTAAGAGAAATAATTATATTTGCTAGGACTTGGCAGCCAAATATTCTTATAAAAGAACACCCAGACAGAAAAGCCAATTTTGACAAGCCTTACAGCTGACTGCAGAAAGACTTTCTCACAAATTACAATTCCCATCAACAGATCAGATGTAAATGATGAATGACAATGGACTGTTTCCATTTGTACTTGAGATCTGCTTTCTTGATGACCTTTTAAGTTTATTTTTTGTCTGTACAGGGTTTTTTTTTATTATTTTGTCTTCATGTGAGAAATCTTAGTCTGACGAGGCAGTGGCAAAAATCCCATTAACTTTACTACAGCCAGGAATTCACCCCGTATGCAGGAAAACACAAAATTCTTTCTTCAAAATGAAGAGACTATAGCACTCATGTGACACACTGTTCACATTGTTAAAATGTCCCTTTGAAGTTTAAAAAAACAAAGAGGAGGAGGGGATCACAAACACCTGGCTTTTATCTCTGTCATAACTTCTAGATGGCTAAATTATGGTAGTTCTCAGTATGACAAAGGTATGTGAGAGCTAAAGAGGAGGTGTAAAATGCTTCTTTCATTATGCCAATATGCAACTGTGAAGAGAAACATGACTACCTGATGCCAAATAATGTTGCTCAATAAAACTTTATGCCACTAAAGAAATGCATTTGAAAAAGCATTTCTAATTCCTGTCACTAAAATATCATAGAAATACAAAAAATAACTTGAAATGTATTTTTTAAAAGGCAATATGAAAAAAAAAAAATCTGTATTCTGTGCATAGTTGTGGTTTCTCAGATTCAAAGTTAACATTTTTATAGTTCATCTACATTAGACTGGTATTTTAAAATAAGTTCATTTTTTCCCTATTTACAATTATTAAAGGTGCCATAGAAAAAAGCTCCAATTGTAATAATACATTTATATAGTGAAAACATTGGGATTCAACAATATCCCTAATCTGTCAAGCTTCAAGGTGCTTGTAGAGCAGTCTTTGTCAGATGCAGAAAGCTAAACAGACTTTTCCAAGGAAAAGGAGAAATGAAAAAATATAAACAGAAGTAATGGATCAAAGAAATGTTTGTTCAGGACCCTTGCTTGAACTTGAAAGAAGAGCCTTCTATAAAATTTAATGTACTTGCACTCCAGTGCTTGTTGTTGAATTATCTGATCATCTTGACAATTCTGCTTAAAAAGGCAGCTGCCTCCAAACTGCAAATATCAGTACTCTTCTTTCTTCATGTGCAGCTATTAGTCACCATCCTCTGAGAATCAAGAGACTACTAAAACTGCCTAGTCATTGCAAAATAATTAATATGGTATGTGTTTTCCCTTGTCTTTCCTGCGCTAAACACAAACTTCTGATCACTCACTGGACCAAAAACTAAATCAACTTCACCTGCACTAAGTACCTCAATCAGTAACAATTCATTAGCAGCATTTTTAGTATCATGAGTAGAACATTCTGAGTCAACAGTTCAGGCAAGTAAAGGAAATATTGGATGGACAAAGTCTGTGCTCCTTAATGGTGCCATCAACCATCTGGGACACCTTGCACACAACCTTTATTTCTTATGCCTCAGTTTCATTCAATACATGACTTACACATCTATTCTTTAGATACTCTGAGATCTATTAATAAAGCGTGTTTTCTCAAGTCTGGGAGTTTTTAATTTAACACCGATTTTTTTCTTTTTTTTACCTTACAATGAAATTTGGCCCTGGAATTTTCTACTGAATTCTCTCACATAAAGGCTTCTCAGAGCAAAGATGGGGTTACAATAAATAATTTCTGAGGTAGAAGTGCTCTAGACAAGATTAGATATGAAGGTTCTTCGCCTCCCTTCTCCTTCCAGTCTGTACACAAGGGAGCCTGTAAGTAATAGTGTATAAGGCTATTACAGAACACTCATAATGAGAGATAAGTATAAATCTGGCTTCTTAACAACCAGCCAAAATAGTTCTACTTAGACTTACTCAAGCAGAACTTTTGTTGCTGACCAGATGTATTAGTAACAGACTTCCAAATGATCTATGGAGAGTGACAAACAGCAGCAGCAGCTCTTGCTGGTTACTAACCAGGTAAATACGAGACCAAATTATGGAACTAGGTAGAAATCTGAGCTTGATGCAAACCACAAGAAGGTTTTTGAAAACCTTTTTATATTTTCATTCAGCCTATCAAGCTTTCAGCAAAAATGTTACAGCTTGTGTATAAGCTAAAAATTTAAGAAAGTATATGGAGGGAGTTTAGAATTTAGGTAACTGGTTGTATTTTTAGAACATATTTACTTTCTTGCTTCTTTAATACAGGAAAACAGCTTTCACATGCAGTAACTGAAAATGAAAAATCTATAGGTAACATTTTTAAGCAATGCCTAAATTGGAAGATCTATTCTAATACTAATTTCCATTACTCTTCTTTTATATTACAGGGTTAAACATCCTATATTCATCTTATACTGCAGGAAGCTACACAAATAAGGTCAGGCATTTTATTGCAATTTCACTTTGTAGAATTTCAATCTAAATCGTTGCTTTTGTCATCGACTGTAATTTATGTAATATAGAGTGTTTAAATACATAATTTAGTAAAATATTAGATGAGCTATAACTCAATGTAAAAGTTAAAAATGAGCTATATGTGGAATGCTATATTGGACAGTCATGTGCTGAAATACTAACATCTAATATAATGAGGTTATTGATGTAGAGTTGACATATAACTTGATTTGCAGATGCCCTACTGACTAACCTTTTGCAACTATATCTCAGTGTAAACCTGTGGTAATTATTGCTGGGTAGGGAGAGTTGGTTTAACTGAACTATTTCTTTTGATGCACGTGAATGCAATTGCCCCCTGGAGACTACAGGAGTCCTGCATGTGTGAGTTATTACATAGTGAGGGGGAGAAAAAAAAAGTTGCATCACATTAAATTTTTTCTGTTTCCTATTGTTGCAGTTTTGTTTTTTCAACAACAACTTTTCCTTCCAGTACCTTGCCATATATGCTCTTTTCAACTAACAAAGCACATAGTCAAAACAACTGATTTAATTTAAACATAAAAGTACTTGTCAATAGTTGCATTTCACAGATTTCTGAGTAACTACAAATCTAGAAGTCCAGGTTTTATTCTTGGGTAACTTAAGCTAGTGAATTAACATTATATAGACAATACTGGAAAACATTAAGTTTTTGACTTAACTGTAGAAACTGAAAAAGATGAGAAAGTCAGTATTCAGACTTTCTGATTACAAGTCTTTGTAAGAGTGCAAAAAGTGTATTAAAATTATACATAATGCTCTATTATACTGTGTACTTGCCTAAAACTCCAAAATTAATAGATTGTGATATTTCTAGAAATAAAAGTGATGTTATTTTATACTTACTCGTATAATGGAATACACTAGTCAAAAGAAAGGATATGACAACTACATAGAACAGTTTTGCTGATAATGCTTTGCCCACTACAATTTTTTTTCATATTATATCTGGTTAGACCAACAGAGCACAGAACACTGCATGACTTCTGTCAACCCACCAATTATGACAAAGCAAAAGAAATTTAAGAGACTGTGATTCTAGCAGAAACTGATCTGCAAGTGAGATTTTCACATGATGTCTACAGGGACATTTTATAACAGGAGTGGTTTTGGCTTCTGGGGATTACACTGCACAACGAAAACGAATGTCAAAGTAAATCCCCCCAAAAAACCCACTTCTGGTATTGATCCTCAGACCTACCAATCAACCTTCCTGCCCTCTGTAGATTCTCAAATACTTTTCTTCATCTGAAACCTTTTAGAAATATTTACTTCAACATAATCTCAAACTACTGGCTGAAGTTCAACACACGTTTCAGCAACACATATGGAATTTATCCACAGCGTACGGAACTTCCACAGGCCAAGGGAGGAAAATTCCTAACTGTTCATCCATGTTTACAAGCTGAATTTATATTTATATTATGTTGGAAATCTGAAGGTAAGTACACTAGCTGTGTCTTCAACAGTCTTACATGTGTTTGAGTGGATTATCCTGACATTTGTAAATACGCATATCCAATCTGGTAATAATTTTTTAATATATTGCATTACAGCATCACAGGTTTGCTCATTTTTTTCTATTGCCTTGTCTTCACTCTGAGTTGTGGGGTTTCTATAGATTCATTATCAATGAGTAGAGAAAAGACTTTTGTTAAATGTCTATTAAAAATTTATGTTTAGCTCCACGAAAATAACCACTTCAAGAAGAAGCAATTCCTGCCTTTTTCCTAGATATTTACGAGAGAAAAGGAAAAGTTGCGTGAATTGTGTGAAGCTTATAATACACTACACATTTTGCTGAAGGCTGGACATTTTTGAGCTTGTAGTTACTACTACACTCTATCTTGGCAAAATCCACCCACAATTAGAGAAGCAGAGAAATGCCAAAGAAGTACCCATGAACACATCACTGCTGCTCACAATTGTGCAATCTCCTAAGTTCTCTCCATTTTCCAGTACATAACTCTTGCTTTATAAGGGTGAAACTATCTAATATGTACATGAACACTCATCTTCTTACAAATTGACCAAACTTCATCTTAACCACTCAAATACAAAATTTTACAGTCCCAAAGGAAACTATAGTTTGACACATACATACAATAGGATCATACACTACCATATGCTAGTTTTCAGGCACTAAAATGAAGAGAATTATGTAGATATGTTAGAGAAAACTAAAATAAAATATTGACTTTTACATTTCTTCATATGTTCATTCATTAGCTTCATAGACTATACAGAGAGAACTTAGCCAAAAAAATTTCAAAAATTGCTCACTTGCACTTGAAATCATCTCATTTGTTAAAAAGTATTTGCAACAGCTTGAACAAATATATCCAGTCCCAAAAAGAAACCAAAAAATTTAGTGCAAAACTTTGGAAATAAAATTGTTGCTGAAATTATTTCTGTATGGGCTACAATAGTAAAGAGGACATTTACAACATGAGATGATCATAGTCTTGAATCTTAAATGTCAGATGCATTATTACACTTCTGCTTTAATCATAGAAAAGTTTTGGTAAAATAAGTTTTTAACTCACTACAACCATAATAGAAATTAATTTCTATTCTGCATTTTCCCCAAGGAAAATGGGTACATTTATGGGAAAACTTAATTCTGTCGCTTACCCCATCTTCTGAATTTGTCACTGAACTGGCTCCAACAAACGGCTCGCACAAGGACTGAAGGGCTTGGTGTAGCTGACTCTTATGTAGACTTACAAAAAAGGCAGGTTTTATTTCAAAATATTCATATCTGTTAGCAAGAATCTTAGGCAGAAGGAAGATCTTCACAAGCATTGCAGACCATATCTTATCCTTCCTCCTGTCTCTGGACATATTTCAAAAATCTACCTACAATATATCTCATCTGCATGTTCTGATTGCTCAGAGTATTAAGAAAGGAAAATCAAGAGCGGTCACCTCGCTCCCCTCAACCTCTGCCCACAACCAAATGAGAGGTACTGAGCAATTCTGCAAATCCACACATCAGAGCTAGACCACACCTTAAAATTCACACATGCACATTGTGGAAATCTCAGGAGTGGTGTAAATAGGTAAAATCCCTATCTTACCTCTATCTTCTGCCCTGCAAAAATTACCAGCTTTCTATAGACAGAAACACACAGAACCTATAAACACTGAGAATTATTAAAGCTGTCCAGAAAGGTATAGGTCCACCTTAGGACGGATGCTTAAATTAGAATTTACTTTTAATACAATAGCTCATGATTTTGACCTCTTAAAAGGTTGTGTTTTGTCACTGCATATGAATTTCAGCACTACTAATACAAATCTGTGTGTTTATGCAATGAATTCTCTCCTGCCTTGTGTCAGCTCCATACACTAATGCCTGTCTGCATAGCAGTCAGGACTGCTTCCTCTGTCTCTGCACTGATTACACTGCTCTGTTCATTTTTGTTTGCAAGACTTCATCTCACAGCCTGGCTTCCTCTTTTTATTAATATTATACTATCAAAACTTTTGAGACAATGCAGTAGGAAATACACTGCATTAAGAAAAGTCATAGTAAATTCATAGTAATGGCAGGTATACCCCTTGTTTAGGCCATGCTATTTTATAAGACACAGAAATAACATACAGAAATGTGCAATGTGTTGGGTATATTTTCTATTTTTAGAGCTATCATGGAGTTTAAAGTCATATGGTGAAGCACACAGGGACAAATAAAGAAACAAATCCAAGGTTAAGGATTCATTCTGACTAGCTGTGAAATCTCTTGGGAACTATTTTCAGTGCTTAAGACATCACAGATATTCACATGGCAAGAATCAGAAAGCAGTAATATTAACTAGCCAGTTTTTTTATCTCTTTTGACAGGACTTCCTCCTGATCATGTTTTATTCATTACTTAAGACTAAATTTCCAGCCAGTACAGAGCTATTGGAAAACTGGAACTCTTGCCTTGCCTCACTACATCCCATGAAAAAGCAGGACTGACAAGCTGAAATCTCTTTAAAAAGTGAGGTATTTACACCTGGAAAATGTACATGTGTACACAATCTGTTCCACAGTACTGCAGGCATAAACCATTGATCAAGCTGCCTGTATATGATATTTGAAATCAATGAGAACTACACATTGTCTCACTCAAAAACAATATTGTTAGTGAAATATCTCTTTTCCTCATGTGGATTTCCAGCCAAAGAAAACCCAAGCTACCTCAAAGAGAATTGTGACAAATTACCCAAACATTTAAAACATAAGGAGAGTCAAAAACTTTGCCAGAGATGAACTGGAAGAAAGGGGGGAAACACCCAGAAGCTGTGCAGATCAGGGCAGAATAGGGTATTAGACTTACTAACTTTTATTCAGGTTCATCCCTGCACATTTTTTGTGACACGTATGCATTGGACAGTTAGCATAAAATTTCCACAAAGAAGTGTTTCTGGACTTAGATCACTTATTGAATTGATACATCACATCTATGAAAAGCATAATCAGACAAAAGTGTATATTCAATTCCCTTTGAGGCTATGTCATGAGACACAAGGGAATATTATTAGTGCACCCTCTTATTGCTTACTCTAGAGAAACAAAAAGACTTTGTTGTTGTTATTACAGCAGATTTGAAAATCAGAATCAAAACCAAATGCACTCAAGTTCTCAATGTTATGCAAATGTTTCCTTTCCCAATTCTACTGAGGTACCCCTGCTATTGGAAGAAACATGTTCCACACAAGAATCAAGAAAAATTAATCTCAGGGAATAAACAAGTCTCACATCTCTTAACGTTGCAAGATCCTGCAAAGAGACTTGAAGAATTACTCACAAATTTATGACATCATATCTGTATATTTCTTAGGTCAGTGTTTCTCAAAAAGGCTTATCATTTTTAAGACAGACAAAAAAAAGAGAGAAAAATGAAGGCATGTTAGATACACCATTCTCAAAAAAATTCATGATAAAGTGTTCAAGGTCCAGCTCTCCTGCTGTGATGCTTTATGTAATATATGACCATCGTGTCTGGCAAGATTCACACAGGTCTGCCCTTGATTTGTGTTAGGAAAAAACACAAAACCTCACAACTATTCTTCATTCCCAAGAATCAATCTGGCTCCCTGATGTTTCCAATTTTACAGTGATCCAAAGAACCCCCCAAAACCACACCTGAAGCATCACTCACAATTACAGATGATAGCTGAGGGAGACCAAAGTGAATTCCCTCCCCAGGCATCCCAGAGCACCATCCATCCCAGCAGTGGCCCTGGAATGCTGTGAGATGGGGCCACCAGAGACTCAAATTTGCCCTGCAAGCACTGAGACGGGGACATGAACCAGCTTTGAGAGGCTTTTACCTGAAAAGATTGTGAAAAGTGTCAACAATACACATGGTGCTTTAAGCCTCAGGAACTATCACACACTACTGAAGCTTCCAAGACACTACAGACTTCTGAACCTCGTCCCAGCCATCAGAGAGCAGGTGAACAGCTAAACAGGTACAGCTTCAGCCCCTGCGTGAGCTGTACAGAATGGGTGGCACTTGATGGCTTTGGTTTGCCCTGAGCAGCCCCTGAATGGTCCATGGACAATTGTACTCACTTTCTTATTTTGTCTTTTCCGCTACTTCTGCAAAAGGGGCCGAGACTTGGCTGGAGTAAATGTAATTTGACCAGTCTGACTGCTCTTCAATTCTCAGCTGAGCTTATCACAGCCAGCCAACAGCCAGCTTATCACAGCTGGCCAACAAATACAGTCATTACATCAGGCCAGAGAATTTTAGGATACACTTTTCCCCCAACAGCTCAATACATCATTCACAAATGTAACAAGTACACTGTAGACACAAGGACTGTGTGTTATAAATGCATATAAATGCAGGGTGTTTCCACTAAAAGCAGTAGAAGTTATTATGAACAGTAAGAAAAGGTGGTCAGGTCCCTATGGTTTACTAAGATGTTAATTAAACATTTATTGAAATACCAGCTAATACTGTTTTTAATCAGCAGATGCATAGTGCTACTAGAATTATTTTTCAAAATATATCACGTATCTCACATCATTTGTCTCCCCAAAAATGCTGCTTCATTTAAATCCTTAGATCACTGCTGTTACTTTTTACACAACTCCATGAAGGAGGAAAGGCTTTCTTAGAAAATTATGAAAAAAATTTCCTTTCTATACGAAGGCTAATTAACTGGAGCTTTAGAATTTGTTTGGCTTTTCAACCAGTCACCTACTTATCATATTCTTATAACAAGACTTGATGCTCTCACCTAGCATTTGTCATAACCTTACACATATAGAACAAATAAACTGTACCAGTGAAAAACTTTAAATCAAAATACTTTCCTATCAGCAGAATAAATGTACATCAGAGTCATGTCACCTGCATTGTGACATGACTATTCAATGTAAGAGTATTTACTTCATTTGCAAGGTTCACTACAGTGTTTTTTGTAGAGCAATAAAACCTCCCAAAATCTTGCAATCCCAGGGAAATCTCAAGCTACCATGCACTCTTCAGCATTAAGAAATGTTGAGAAGAAACAAGCCAAGGAAAGGTGGAAATCTTTGACACAGGAAATACAACAACCAGTTGTGGCAGCTGATTGCCAGTATGGCAGAGAAGGCAGGATTATCCCTTCCAGCTACCCAGCAGCACAGACAACCAAGACTCCCTTTCTTCTGCTGTTCTTGCAGCTACTGGGAATGTAAAGCACCTACTGATAGGCAGAGGCAGCTGGGATTCTCTCTTTTTCACTTTCCCAGCAGGTCAGCAAGTGAAGGATGGGCCACAACATATACCAGAGATAGATAGATAGATAGATAGACAGACAGACAGACAGACATATTACTGAAAGTAACCCGTTGAAGGACATTGTATAAAAATATTGACATTTTAAGGCATAGTAACAAGAAATAACAGTTTTCATAAATGGTTCTTAGTGTATAAATGCTTTACAGGAAGTGAATGGCACAGAAGAACTATACACCAGACAGGGTATTTTCTTTCTAAATTCAAGCCATTCAGCCTCACCACCTCCATTTGGTAGACCCATTCTCATCTCATGACTAGAAACCTCCAAGTATAGCAGTAACATCAAAGATACTGAGAATGGCTTCTATTCTCCAGTCATCGCCCCACTGTAACAGATTTCCAAAATAATACTGAAAAAATAAGCTTAATTTATTCTCTTTACTGAACCACTGTAATTACAAGTAGCTGCTCAACACTGAAATTTAATTTTGATATATCATATTGTCAGACCAAATCCTTCACAAGCTTTTATTGCTGTACCACGTGCAGTGGAATGCGTGGTGATGCAATCAGTATGTAATGAGCAAGGCTGTAAAGTAAATGTAACACTCCACAGATGCATAAATAATGTATCATTTCCTGAACTTGGTTCTGACATAAAGCTTCACCAACACAAGCCTAAAGAGAGATGTGGTGTTAATTTTTCCGTTTTGCATATAGGAACACATGAGAAATACAACCATATGAAGCATGAGAGGGTCAAATTCCATCCACTGGAAATTTTCCAGAAACACATTATATTAACCAGATCAAGGCAAAATTGATATTTTGCACTGTAAATTGCCTATAAACACTGGGCATGGAGACACTGATGTTGTCAACAGAAATCAGCAGTTCTCTTCATGGTTTTTCACAGTCAGCTCTCAGAGAATACTTTTTAAGTCAAGCATCAAATTTGTGGCCTTGAACACAAGTTCCCTGGTATGTAACGTATCAGTTAAACAGATCATCTTAAGAACACTAATTTCTCAACCACCAAACTCAGTAACTCATAAACTGTAGAAGTTCTCCTGGAATAAGTCTCACAGTCTCTCTGAAATATAGAAGAGCACAAGTACCTTTTCTTTCCAACTGTAAGAAAAAACAGTTGCTGGTGTGGTAACTGTGCAGAGGTCTCCAAATTCTATTTTTTTTCGTCATCCTAAAGAGTAAATATTTCATGGGTACAACTGAGGTGAGCAGTGCACCCTCTGGGAGAAGAGGAAGGAGCCATCAGCTCTTTGTGGGAACAGATTCATTACACATTCTGGAAGACACACAGTGGAACAGAAGTGTATTTTCTTTGATAGCTTTAAAAAACAATTGAAAAATAAACTCACTTGTAAATGCTGGGAGTTGTCCGTCATATTGTCCTCACGCCTACGAACTTCTTCCAAGAGCTGTGCATTCTTCTTCTTCTCCAACTGCTGATTGTGCTTCAGACTGGCAACCTTCTTGCTTTGGTCCTTCATATGTCTAAGAATTGCACACACACCCATTAGTGTTAATGACTGCAATCACTTCTCTTGCAATAGAGATTAATTTTGTGACTAAAACACAGGACATCGATTCTCCAACAGACACAAGTATTCCAAGTATCAGTTGTAGCAATAAAACTTCATCTTCTTTTCAAGATGGCATGTCAAACCAGCTTTCAGATTATACAGTGGTAAAGCAATTATTTGGGCTTACAAGATTTTTCCCTTTTTATGATTTGCTCACAAAAACTCATACATATTCTGAGCTCTATGCAGAAAAATTGTTGAAAGAGGGAGATTATCCAACAATCCTTACTCAGTGCATTCAGGAACAATTTTAATAGGGCTTCAAAGAGCATTAATTTCAAAGGAAGCAGAAGTTGAAGGTGATGACTAATGTATGTTGCAAAATTCTATTTTTATTCTATTTTATTTAAAACCTGGACTACAAATACAGTGTTTAGGAGGATTAAAGTGTGATGGGGTAGAAGGTCAGGTCATAAATATGACATGACAAATAAAGGATGCCTTTACAAATAGCCTTGTACATGACAAAAACATTTCTATCATCTTTAATAATGGGACTACTTTCTACAAAAGATAAGCACCAGATTTATGAACCATTCCTAAGAAAATGAAACAATCTTTGCCACCATTACATCTTTTCTTTTGTTAAGATTGTATTAATTAAAAAACACCTAATTTTTCAATACTTAATTATCTTTTATTGTGGAAAAATCCATTATTCATTAAGTTACCAGAAGCATTTCTGACACTTAGCATGCACCTTTTTAAGAAAGAAGGCAAACTAATTTTGCCTGGCAGGTAGTGAAAAGATCTCTTTGCAGTAATATTTCCTACTTGCTTGAATTCTTAGATATTATTTTTCAGACTTTCTTTGACTTGGAGGAATTTGCTCCCTTTTATCTATAAAAAATAAGTCACGTGCAAATTCCTAATGAGATCTACTCACTAATCCTATTGTGGCAAATGAAGAGAATATTATTCAATGTCCAAAAGGACCACTGAAAATCCCTCCTTTGCTTCCACATCAGAAGCAGTGAAAAAAAGTTAGAGAATACATTTCTTGCACAGATTTTATCATACTAAACAAACTGGGTCATTCGATATTTACTTCTATCATTGGAATCTTCGTCCTACCAGTGTTTTTTTCACTGCTTATTTATACTGAAAAATTAAGAATTAATATGCAATAAATAAATGTGCCATGGTATTGAAAATTCCTAAAAGACACTTCATCTAAAAGTTTGTAAGTACAGCACATAAGAGAAAATCTAATCAATTATAACTAAAAAAAAAGTAACTGCAACTTGCCTAGGAAAAAAAAAACATGGACAACTGGCTCAAATATAGGTTATTTGCTTGCAACTCCAAGTGAAAATCAGTTCCCTGTCATGAGTCTGTGTCACAATTGTAAGCACAGACTTACTCAGCATAAAACCAAAATGAATATTGGAAAAAAACTACTTCCACAACTTCATATATAAATGTATTTGGTAGGAATTTTGGTGGTGCAATATGGCTTTGTGCTGTTAAAACATAAATTGGTTTCCAATCTCATGTTGAGTAAATGATAAATTCACTTATGTTTAATCTCTGTAAGAAGTTCAATTTTATGCCAACGCTAGCCGCTTCTTTCATCACCCCTCCCTCACACAGCTTCCCATTTCAGCTTCTGCCTAATGCCACACTGAAAAGCAGAACATGGTAAAGCTGCAAAGGAAAACATCTGGTGCCTGTGATATGCAAAATCTTGAAGAGAAGGAAATAAAAGAAAGCTCTGTTGTAGACTCTTTATTCCACAACAGGCTGCATACCTATGGAAATGAAAATGCTACAGTTAAAAAGCCTAGCTAAGGAATTTTCTTTTAGGCCTGCATTACATGTACTGGGGGAGTTCATTGCAGAAAGTAAGTACAAAAACATATTCCCCACCAGCTTTTTTTTTTTTTTTTTTTAAATATCAAATATAATCCTTGGCCCAGTAGAATTTTTGAGTTGCCTGCTCTGGTATGTTTTCATGTGGCTCTTCTGTTTCTAAAATGCTTTTGAATAAAATAGAAGATTAGGATAAGTAAACAAAATGCATGAGAAATAGAAAAATATTTGGGAACAGTACCCAATCAGCATAAAATATCATATGCCATGACCATAGAGGATATATGATTAAATATCCACATAGCTTACCAGTAGCTATGCTGATACGAATAGTTGAGTCTACATTACTCTTTATCATGAGGAATTCATTTCATGTGTTCTGCTACACTGCTTGAATTTAAAGCTCTAAGACCACAAAATTCATTAGACAGAATAAAATAAATAAAAGACTGCCGCTTAAGACACGTGTTTTTAAAATCTGAAGTCTGTGTTGTAGGGGTCTGGTCAGTAGAATTCCTCTTACCATCACAAGTTAATCATTTTCTGCTAGCGTAGCATGTTCTGATAGTGTAATTGCCCCTGAGCAGGAAGATCAAATCCACAGCTCTCTGATTTTCCACATTGCTATCGTTCATTTTGAAGTCAGTCATCTATTCTCTTTTAGGGTTAATTTTATTATTTTATTATTAATTATTATTATTTATCTATTCTCTTTTAGGTTAATTCTTTAATCTCTGAGCCAGGCATTACAGTCATCTCAAGCTAGTTATTAACCAACACTCTGCTGCATTTGTGATTTTACAAACTTCACAGAACTGGGAAGCCAGGCTACAAACCAGCTCTAAAGCACCCAAGTCCAGGGTACACTGAAGTGGTGCCAACACTATGTTTGGCTTAAAGAAATGATGTTCTGAGCTCATAAACATTTAAGAAACAAAGCAGACTGAAAAGCAGTGTGGATGAATAACTCTTTGCACAGATGGTTAATCTTGGCCAAACATTAAAAAGTAGAATTAATGACAGTTTTCAGATAACAAATTTACATTTATTTGTGTTCCTATGGCTAAAGCCAGTCAGCAACTGCTATAAAATATCTAGCAGCTTAGGAACAAAAAAGAATGCAGAGTGAAACTAAACTGTCTTGAAAACAGATCTAGAATATAAACACATCTTGAATAGTTTATAATAAAAATTACTTTTAAAAAATTTTAAAAAGTAAGTAAGTTCTGTTCTGTCCCAGAATTATAAATTGAAGGATGTTATGGGCATCTCCCAGCTCATCTGATAACTCAATATCAGAGAAGCAGTATTCAGCAAACACCCATGCCACATAAATACTAGATGCCAATAATATTGAAAGCTAATAAAGAAGAGATGAACACCAGGTAAAAGAAAAAATTCTAAATAAAGTCTTAGTATTTTAGTACGTTAGACATTCTCTCACTCCTAAAGAAGAGAAAAAGATTATATAAAGTAACATACCTCTCTAGAAGCTACCTTACTACTCATTAAGTTTAATAAATTCTTATACCTAGATCAAGCCATTGCTCTTAACTGAATATTCATTCACCTTAGATATGCTACTCCATAAAAATCAGCCCCATTCCTCTTCCTGAATCTTTCTGACCTGGGATAATTTTTTATAATCTTTCTCAACACACACTGTGGAGAATGCTCCACAGTCATTAATTTGCACCTCGACTGGGCACCAGACATAAAATCAGGTATCTAAACGACAGCAATGCCACACCTCTGTTTTCCTCAGCATCCAACAATTTTTCAAGAAAAGTGGCCTCAGAATGCCAGCACTGGAGTCAACAGACTGCAGCACCTCTGACTTCTCATACTGCTGAAGAACCATCATCTGCTAAATATTTAGATACACTTAGAGTATCACAGATCCAAGAGAGACAGAAAAAAGGAAAAGACAAAAAATTCTCAAACAGCCCTTTAGCTTTGTCTCTTATGAAGTCCAGCCCAAAGAACTTAGAGCCCATCAATCTTCCTGTGCAAACAGCAAGATGCCCTTACCTCAAATGCACTGTTCATTCTATTTAATTGTAATGTCTGTGTAGCAAACAGACATCAGTGCCACGCAGACCCAGACCCCTGATCAGCAGAAAGATAAACAGCAGAACAGTAGCAGCACTAAGTTCCTGCTGGTATGAATATAACTGTGGTGACCACACTTTAACCATGTTTGGGGCTTTTTCTTGTTCTGGAGTAGCACACAAATTGATCTCGTAGGTCTAACTATAGGACATTTAATTCCTTCAGTTCAACTTTTTAAGACAAATATTAAACACTAAGTTTCTGCATATATGTGAGTAGCACTCAGATTTTATTTTACAGTAGTGTGTGTTGTCTAACCTCCAATGCTTTCATCTCTGATAGCTACAGAAAATCACACTATTTCATTAAATTCCCTGCTTTAATTAGCCACCTGGGTACCTTGGCCACAAAGCTGGTAATGTCAGCCAAAAATAAGTGTTACATGTTAGTATAGCCTTTACTCTATTTCATAAAGGTTTTTTTTTCCCTCAAAGCATCCAAAAAATGCAGACATGCAAAATACTCCCAAGAGCAAAATCTGTAACATTCTCTAAAGGAATATGTCTCTGCACTAATTTTATTCACTTTAAACAGCATTGCAATGGGACCAGCCGTCTGCAAGTCAATCAAAAAACTCTCCAGCGTGCAAGGAAGCTGTGCTCCTCAGCAAACAAAAGACAACAAAATCAGAGTGCAAAGAATGTTTTCAGGGAAACGAGCAAAAAAAAAATACCAACCCCAACTAGATCTATTTTATGAAATACAATTTAGTCAAAATAAGTAATCTCTGTAAAATAAGAAATTCTCAAAAATGTGTTTTAAAATTCAATATATTACACTTATTTTAAATAAACAAACATCTTCACCCATTGTTCTAGGAAGGCACTGGGTAGAATATTGCCATCATCATTACTTGAAAAAAAAATTTTTGTTTTTAACAGATCATCTCTTTCTCCTTTATAAATAGCCCACACCTTTACAAAGAATTCATGTATGGGAGCAGTGAAACAAATCTTAACATTTTTCTAGGCAGTCTGGGTCTCTGCAGCTAGTCATGCAGAAGACCTGATCCTGTAAATCCCAACCATGTGAATGTCCATTCCAAATTACATTACTTCAGTAAGACTCAGTAGAAAGACTCCTAGCAGTTCACTTCTGTCTTAAGAATGAGAGTCTCTGCAGGTGCTTCACTGAGTTGTGACTAAACCAGCATAAGGGTAATGCTGCAAAACTTAGGTCTAATTTCATTGAAATCCAAGAAATTGTGTTAAGATGTAAGCAAAGGTAAGTATTGTTTCTGGCATTTTCATGGAATTAAAATGCATTTGCTATTACCTATCTGTAAACCCAAAAAACAAAGCTGGGTTGGACTCTAACAAACTTCAAACACCCCAAGAGATGTTAAGAGGGGTATTGACAGACACATTCCTGACACAAACATGGACACTGTTTATTCACTTAGAGCCCAGAGATGGATTTTTCTGCAGAAAACAGACATTACCTCTACTTGGGACAGGCTGAATTTTTAATATAACAAAAAAACGTATCTCGAACAAAAGCAATTTTTTCTAAAAGAAAGCCCTCATGCTTGACTGCTGAATTAATTTAGTAAGTTCAACCATAGTCACTGTAACTTTTGTAATACGGTAATAAAAAACTAAGCAGTGACTTTCTGAGCTGTCATTTGCATTTAAAACTTTCATGTTGTTTTTTTCCAATCAAGATGCTATAACCTAAAGAATTATTAGTGTCCAAAACATCCTCTAAAATCTAATATCTCTTTATTCTTAGCTTTTCTTATTTTCCTTATGTTAACTAATACAATTATCACACTGATAACAAATTAAATACCTTAAATGAATGAACAAAAGCAGCTATCCCAGCCATTAAGAAATTAATTGGTCTATCAAATTTTAACATTAAAAGCAGAAATACTCCTACAGTCAAAGACCCTTTAAAAAGCTCACAGATTAATACAGACCACTACATATGCATGAGGGAGTTAAGTGTTTTGAATGAAAATTTCTTAAAGGAGAAATAATAAATAAATAAGTTTTCCTTGGTTTTGTTACACATACTCAAAAGAAAACAAACAAATAAAACCAAGAATTTTTTACATGTCTGTTATCACAAAGGCCACATCACTTTGGAGGAATACTTCATTCCCAGATCCCAAGGAATTTCTTTCTTTGCCTGACTAACCTATTGCCAACCTATAAAAAAACAATCCTGTATATCCTGTCTCAGCATTGCCCTCCTTGCCCTCATTTTTCCAAAGCAGAAAATCTAGCAGAACTTATTCCCTCTCTTTTCCTTTTCTCTATAAAAGAACTATATCTTCCCTTCTCTATTTCCCACTGAAAAGGAGCAGGAGCAAGACTTCAACTCCCTTTATAATTGCTTAAACTCCTAACCTGTGTGACAACATAATCTGTGACCCCACGGCTGACCCTGCGACAAAATTTCATTTTTACAATTGTGCTATTTGATCTTGTAACTAAAAAAAAAATCTATTCTACAGCGACATAAAGGCAAGTAGCTCAGCTTCCTTAGCATGTCTATTATCATTTGGGATGAGAAAGCAAGTTTGAGTGGATGCCTCCTGGAGAGACAGGAAAATGTTATCAGCCTGTGGCTGGATCCCCCCTGTTTCCAGGAAGGCTAACAGGACATTAAGACCTTCCCATAGGAAAGAAACTTATGAAAACGGAGTAAAATTTTGTTGCCTTTTGAGCAAGAGAATTTGGAGGCAGGTAATTCTCTCTGGTTAACCTTGGCTAAACTGACTTTATCTTAGAAAATAAAGGCCACTGTTTTCCACATGCCTGAGAAAACATTATCACAAGAAATTAATACAATCTCTGACTGAAAGAGAATGCTTGCTCTTCTTTCTGCCATTCACCTGATGCTGAAACTACAGCAAACTCCATGTCACAGTTCATCTACACACCAGAACTGGGAGGTACCCCTCTGTGTTCTCTCCACATCTCTTTGATAGAAAGAACTAGAAACCAAACAACCAGTGCAAACATGGAACCAAAAAAATCATCCAAACCAAGCAATATTTTCAAAATATCTAAAAAAAATTAATTCCTATATCACCGATTCTCCAGTTGAATGCAAAAATTCCATATTTCCATCAGAATTAGCAGCTAAGATAAATGAATTTTAGTATATTCAATGTTTTCATTACATTCCCAGCTCCTATTACTGATGGGTTATATAGCCACTTCAGTTTTACCCAAAGGAGCAGGCCTGCACTCCACAGAGATCTGCAGGTCTCAATAAAACCCTTCTTCCCACCCCCTTACACTCCCCTCCTTTAAATCTCATTATTTCAATTGTTTGAAGGCTGGCTTCAGGTTTCTTAATACTCACATTATGACAATTTTTCAGTGAGACAATTATTTTGCCTCCAAATGCACCACAAAACAATATTATTGTCCTGGGACAACCGAGAACTCTGCCTGGCAGAAATAAAGCGAGTGTCACAGAAGTCACTGAAACATTTCTCACCTCAGAGACAGAAACGTGGGAGGAAGGGTTTACCTAACACAAAATCTGGGAAGTTTTCCAAAATCTTTATTTAAGAAGTGTTTAGTCTGACACAGTTCCCTCCAAAGCCCTGGAGAGATGCTAGAAATATCCACGTGAGGATAACGCATGAATGAAAGAGACGTACTAAAATCCCGTTCCAAACTATGGTTCATGTCACTTTGTTTCAACGCAGATCTGCAGTGCAACCACGGAAACTCCGAGCCAGCGCATTGCACTGCTGTCTTCCTCAGCACATTCCTGCTGGATGACACTCTGCATGAACATGTGTGAAAGTCGTACCAGCAGACTCATCTGTCACACATCTCTCTCGTACACCCAGCATTGTCGTGCATTTTCTTCTGATGTTCTTCTTTTAAAAAAAGGAAAAAAAAAAAAGGCGCTGCTGATGACAGCACACTAGATGAGAGGGATATTTGATCTGACTTAATATGGCAATTGCTTGCTCAGCTATTTTATTAATTGAGACCATTAGCAATAACTGTAAGCAGTTACTGGAAGTCATTTGTTGCCTGAAATTTGCAACCAAGGAGTTGCAGCCCTGCTACTGGTCCATCAACTCCTTCCCAGCTGTAGCCCAGAAAAGCTTTTTTCCTTAAAATACCAAACAAACAAAGCATCTCCACACAAACAAACAGAAAAAAAAACTCCACCACCTCCTGACTCTTTCCAGTTTTTTCTCTGTATCCAACTGCTCCACAGCACGTCCAGCCCAGCCTGACAGCAATCAGGATCACACCTCCTCTGCAGCACTCCATGTTTCATTGCAATTTCCTTCTGGATCAAGGCTTCTGACTGCAACTCCTGGCTCACCCTAGAAGTTCTCAGGATCAATCCAGCCATTACCATTCAATACATTAATCAAGCTTTCCATACTTTTGCAGTAACTTCTTCAGATGTCCAAATAAATCAGGTACACTTTGTATGACTCTTGTTTAGACATACCAACTTCCCCTTATTATAAATCCAGATCAGAGCACAATCACGTTGCCCAGGTATGTTGCTCCTGCATTGTGGAAGCAAACAATACGAGTGGAAGGAGTGGTTCCACCAAGAGCCCAATTCCTAAATTTAGTGCCCCTGTCTCTCTTCAGTCACAGCTTTTTGAGGGCAAGCTGTGCTATCTCACAATGATTCTTCACTCACACACCCCTCCACCGAGCACAGGGAATCCTGACAGCGTTGAGCCCAGGCAGTCACCAAGCTTCCCAGGGAGTGCTCTGGGGCTACTTTATCCACAGGTTCAAGAGGTAAAGGAATCTGCCCTGTGGATCTTGCCCCTGGGGAAAACTAGTGAAGGCAGCAGGTCTAGAGAAGCATAAGAAATACTGATGTCTTGAACCGGAATCGTGAAAGGGAAGAGTAACAGCTCCTTATGTTCTCTCTTCCCCAACACAGAGTTGTGGTATCACATCCAAATCCAAAGTTGATATTTTTCCTTCAGCAAGGTAGAGCTCTTTCCTCCTCATATCCACTTTATACTGCATATCCATTTACTTTACAGAGTATTTACCCTCCAAATCAAATCTCAAAAAAAGCAAATCACTGAGAAATTACAAAATAATCTTCCTTATTTAAATAATCCCTTTCTATTTTAACCTATCCATGGCTTTCAGCAAACTGAAAGGGAAAGTACAGAACTAAGCAGACAGGCTCAGAAGTGAGTGGGAAATTGAACAACAGTGAATCCTCTTGTCCCAGGGCCCTGATTGTATCTTTTTATTGTTCATCACTATGATTTCTGCTTATTTTTAAACATATTATTTTACTTTTTTTTCTTAAGAAAGTAGAATTCCAAAGAAATAAACTTTCTACTTTTCTATTTCTTTAAAAAAATTAAATTTACGAAAGTTTAAAACCACACATGTAATCAGATAAAACTAAATAATCTCTTCGCAAAATGTCATCTCTTTCAAAATGTTTAAATGCTAAAATACTGGTTCTGCATATGTAGCAAACAGACTAAAAGAGAAAGACATGTCAGCAATCTGCCTGTTATCCAACGTGACAACTATGTTTCTCACTCAGAATAACCAGTCTCTCAGAAGAGTAATGTATATCACAGATTCTCTCAGTTTTCAGTAGTACACTATCTCCATTTCTCCAGGGAAATTATCTTTGAACAACATATCACTCTGCCCTTGGAACCATCAAACTGACATTTGACAAAACTGTGGATGGCTTCTAGGTTAAATTTAAAACTCCGTTGAACCTTCCCTTGCACATCTCACTGAGCTCTGGCCTCCCATGGAAACAATTAGGAAAGCCAACATCAGCACTGGTGGGAAACTTTCTAGCCCTGGTCAGTACAATACACATGGAAAAAACATTCCATCTCCTCCTCATCTGCAGGTAGAAAAGTCTGGGGAGTATACAGCCTGCTGTAACCTACAGCAGGTGGGGGGATGCCCCTGTACTGATGGTTGTGCTCAGAATATTTTTATCTTGTACAGGCAGGTGCACACGGGGGGATTATGCCAATGTATTTGATTTTCTTGTTTGTCACCAGCATCAATAGCCCACTATGTTATAAAACAGATGCAGCATTTTTCTAACCATAATAACCTCACAGAAGTACGGATGACTAAAATGACAGCTAGGAATATGCTGATTAGCAGAAATTACAGAAATTAATAGATCTGTTTCTTAAATTACGTTTTGACCTTAATGAAGATTCAAGCTGAGAAAACTTAACACTTCACTGAATTCCCACAATAAATTCTAATCATACTCTACAACTGATCTGGGACTCTAGGAATGGAAGTTGGCAGTGTTATGAGGACAGTTTGCTTCAACAAGGTCAGTTGGTTTTTTAGGTCAATAAAACATAACAGAAATTGCACCTCCAACTGCTGTGAAATCAACCATAATGACAACCACATAGCATAACACCTTTCTTTAGGCTCTCTCGGGCTAGAGAGATTTTCAATCCATGTTGAGTATGTTCTGATAGAAATACGAAGGGGTCACATTCAGACAGTAATTTCATCATAGCCAACTCCAGAATAAATGCATTTAATTAACTTCTGGAAAAGAAAAAGATTCTGAAAATAAATTGTTGAAGTATTTCCATAATCTGGATGTAGTAATTATCCCTTCAAGCACAAATGTGCTTGAAGTAGATAGACAGTAAATTTAGAGTTCATCCAATTCTTTACTACAATTGATAAGCCTCAAATTTCAGAAACAAAATTTTTCAGCTGGAAAGTAATTTGTGATTGTGAAGTACACTAAAGTACATCGGGGAAAAGTCTTGTCAATCTTTTTGCAATGAGCCATCTTTAGCTGTGCAGTTCGAAGACACCCCTGTCAGAAACTCCTCTGACATGTCTGACGTGTGAAATGCGAATTGCGCTTGGTTTTGAGGCTGGGACCAAAACTTTCCCAAGTTCTCCCAAGCTCTGCTTCTACATGAATAGAGAACAACGCTGTGCAAAAAGTACACTTGGACAGGAAAATTATGAACACTTCAGAACCGAACATATTATAAAGGCACATTGAACATCTGTCATGATTCTAGTCAAATGTGCTGCATGGCAACCTGGAACCGTAACGGCAAATGTAACACTTGGGAAGCTGAAATCTACCTGCAAAGTCTTTGCAGCGTACACCCTCCTTTAACTCCAGTCTCACTGATCTATGAAGAAACAAACACTTTTGCATTGATAATGGTGAACCTGTCATCCAAACCATATGCAGTAACTAGCTTCTAAAACACCAAGATGTTTTAAAACTTTGCTAACTTACAATTTACAGCCACCCATAAGTATGAGAAAGAAAATTAACATCAAAGCCTACTAAGAGAAAAAAATTGTCAACTAGATCAATTTTTACTTCCAACAAGCACCACAAGACACGTAATACTTGAAAAGTTTACTCAGAAACAGTGTGCAAAGACAAATGCCAGCTAAACTAATCTACAACCTGGAAGAATTTAAAACACAAACCTGACTAGATGAGGTTATATACAAACACAGCATAAAAACCACATACAGACAATTCCTTTACAGTTATGTGCTGGTCCAGAATCTGGCCAGCAAAAACAGCTAAAAGTTTCTGAACCACTGCAACTCCTCATATTCTGTTTGTAAACAGTAAAAGGGATAATGGCAAAGTATTAAGAATAAGTCTCTGATCTTAGGTATAAATCTCTCCGTATACAATTGTCACTGTTCATTACCTGCTGGGTTGGGTTATCTACCAAAAAATTATTCCCAATGTTGAACTTCCTAAACAAAGATAACATAACCAAAACCGAAAGAAGAAAAAAATCTTCACACAAAACAACATATGAATTGAATATGTTGTTAATAAACATTTTTTTCTTACAGGCTTCCAAGAAAAAGATTCATTTACTGTAAAGTTTCTGGTCTAGAAATGAAAGGACCAAAAACTTCACAACAGGGACAAGCAGAATAAAAACAACAAAATATAAACAGAAGTTAATAATGTGGAATCAAAACAGGCAAATAAATGAAGCATCAATGAAAACCTTCATTGTGGAAGGAGCATTAAGTAGGAGAGCAGAAAATACTGACCTGGAAGTCAAGCTGGTTGGAGTAGGGATGAAAGCAGCAGTTTGGAGAAAAACAGATAGGGAGGAAGACAGCAAAAGAGAATAAAGGGAGGAACACATTAGTTCTTTAAAAATATAACAAGCAGATGTTATATTAGCAGATTATTAAAAAAAAAAAAAAAAAACAAGGGAGAATAGGAAGGGAAAGCAAAAACTAAAATAAAATTTCTGCAGAGCTATATCCTTGCTGTGCACTGAAGAAAACAAATTTTAAAGTAAAAGGGCATCTTGTCATTGTTGGATGGGGGAAAGACATCCATATTTATAACCATCCACAGTCATATACACACCAAATAGAACAAATACATCAGATGAATATTGGTAGCATTTGCTGCCACACAAAAATCTCATCATATACCACAAAGTCTTTCATTTGAACTACCATAGGTTTGGTGACCCTCATTCATCAAGTCTTCCAATGAAGTCAAAGCAGCTAAACAATTTGGCAGCTTGTTCAAAGATATTTAAAAGTTCACAAAGCACTGTAGCTAATAATCAAAGACGAAGATCTGACACCCCACCCCAGAAATGCAGCCCCTTCCAATGCTGACAGCAAATTTTTAATTCAGTATGAAGAAGAGAATTAATACTTCAGCACTGAAAATATTCTGATTTTGGTAATTTTATTTGTTAAAAAAATACCTAACATGTCCTTTTCAAATAAGTAAGGCCACAACAATCCCCACCCACCTAGACTAGTCCTTAAATCTGTCCCTGACACATGACCTTTTGTGCACTTAGGAAAAGGAGCATATTTAACAGCCATAAAAGTACTTTTTTTAAAATGCAATTATTCCATATGCTGATGTTTTGTCTCTTATGCAATGACTTGTCAGTGCTGTGTGGACTTACCTCCATGAGAATTCAAATCCCAAAGCAACTCAGAATGAATTAATTTAGTCTGAATACCCCGAGAACTTGAATACACATCTGTAGTGTTATATACCCACTGCATATGAGAAGTAGATAGCTAAAAAAAAAAAAACCTTCCTGTTTAAGAACAAACAGGTTTGTCTCATAGCTAGTATAATATTTTTAAATGGACTTTTATATTGTTGCAACTTTTGCTGAGAAGCTACACTTAGCCAAGCAAATGATCAAGTATCTCACATACCACTGGAGAAAAGTGGATCCAAGATTTTGCAATCTTCACCATGTTGTCATCAGTTTCTTTCTCTTTTCAGTCTAAATCTACCAGTGGATAATTTATGTTGCATTATGTGCCTGTACCCTTTTACTGAAATCACTCTTCTTTCCCTGCAGTGCTTAACCCTTCCCATATTTATACAGAACAAGCATCCCTACAGAGCTGTTGTTTTGCCAGAGAAATAAACCACTCTTGCTTAGACCCCTCCTGTGTCATGAGCACTTCATTCCTTTTTACCAGCCCTCTCTGCACCTGTTTCCAGTTTTAATTCAACTTCCTGGAATATGACTGATGAGAAGTACACAGCAGTGTTCTACACAGAGCCCTACCAGCACCTGATGACATTAATACCTTCCTATCCTCACTGCAGATATTTATTCTGACATATCAGGATTCACTCCTCATTATTTAGATTTCTGCTTCATTATTTAGATGGCTCATAATGACACAGCCATAAGAATATTCACCCAATCTTTCTTTTCCTAAACTGTATCAAGGATTATCCTTAGTTTACATCAGGCAGGCTTACTGGTCCAAACTTCACAAACATGCATTTTATGCTATTGTATTTCACTGCATTTTGTGATTCAAACTCTCTATCACATTTCATAAATATACTTTCCATTCTAACCTCATTAATAAAAGCTTTAAGCAATATATTCCTTTAATCCCAACAGTTCTGTTTCAGATGCAGCTCCCTCTCTTTGGTGAGGCCCTTTGCATTAAAACTGAAGCTGATCACTATCTTACTCAGTTTCATTTATATTATTTAAAAAAAACAAAAAAAAACCCACAAAAATAAAAACTTAAAAACCCTGAACCACATTTCCTTCATCAAGAAAACTAAAGAAAAACAGCAAGCTAAGTTTAACAAAAGCACATTATACATTAAATGTAACAGCCTGCATTTAATTTTAAACTTTTTTTAATGATAAACAAATAAATTGTGAAAATTGTAATAAGAGTTATCAAATAGCTTTAGTATAGAAGAAGGAGTAGGTTCTCCTGTGTAGTAATAAGAAACTGTAAAATACAAAATTAATATAGAGAGAGTAATTTAAGAAACAGATCAACATGATTTTATATATGAGCAATAATATTAATCTGAAGTGATGATGCTCAGGAGTGTGATAGTTTCTGAGCCAAGAAAATCACATTAAAACCAAAAGAATTACTATTCATATGAAGACTTCTTCATAATTATTAATAATGTTCATCTGCCAAGTAGCACACACTTATAAATTTAACTGCCCATATCTCAAAGCAGATATTTCTACTCCTGAGTATTTAGTATTTTCTGTGTCAATACTTTCTGACTAGCAGAACATTAGTACTCATCATCTTGTTTTAATTTTTTGTTTGAATTTGTAAATAATAACTTTATCACATTTACATTACTTCTCAAACTTAATTATACAAGCACAGCTCATTATGTTGATGAATTTATATGTGAATATAATAAACACTGAGGATACCACAGCTTGCAATAGTCTAGATTATCACTTCCTCAGAAATTTATGCTTATATATTTTGAAAATTTATGTTGTTGCAATTATCTTGCAATGTAAAGACGTTGGCAGAGCAGTAAACATGGATTCCAGCAAGCTATGAATAATAAATGCATTTTAACATCACATTCATTTTCCTACAAGACCCCAGAGATGCCCTTGCATGTGAAGTTTGAGGAAATGTCAAATATATGCTAAAGGTCCATAGCAAAGTTTAATTACTCCATCACATTCTAAGTACAGTACATCCTCTTCAAAAGTCTGTGTTCACTCAGCAGTACCACATTATTTTCTGAAAAGTTATTTCAGGGTCAACATCCTCGTCAACAAAAACAGACTAGAAATTTGTGTTCCAAAACTTCAGTGCTAAGAGTATAGAAAATTTGAAAAGAAAATTAATACAAAAATAGAAAAGTCTCTCCATTGCATCACCCATTACAGGGTTCTCAGACAATAAAAACAGATTATATGCTGACAATGCTGTACTAATATCTCCAGATCCCTTAGTTCCTTGTATCTTTGTAACTGTTGTTTTGCAATCAATAATTTTCAATTTAATCCAAATAAATTTACTGGTCTCTATCAATTCTTTATCTCCTTTTACATAAACTATTTAAATCAAATTAACATTTCCAGAAATTTGAGATCACAGGCTTCAGTACTTCATCCTGATAGTCTTTTAATTTTGTCATTTTAACATTCAAACATTCAACACGTTTGTGATTGCTACCTAATAAAGGCCTTAAGATTATCCTCTTGAACAAAAGATTACTGTGCCTACTATTGAGTCTGGTGTCACACAATAATTCAGGTTTTACAGTGCAAGGAGGGGATCAGTGGCTGTTTACATCTGGTGGTCACACCTGGAGTTGCTGCATTACAAGCCTGGGTCTGTAATTGCCCTTACAGCCCCTGCAGAGGAAAGGCAGCAGTTTCTCAACCACACAAAACCTCTAACTGGGGTATTTTTTTCCAATATGCTGCTTTGGGATTTTGGAGAGTGTAGGCAGAACTCACAGGCATGGTGCTCAGAGTGACCACTCTTGGTTACTCACTTCCTCTGAGACCTCCTTTACACATTAGAATAGGTGCAAACACTTGAGTATTCTGAACTCTGATGTGGTGAGAGAGGCACCTGCCAATTGAAGTTGTCCTTATGTAAATAATCAGTTCTATCTTAAATAAAAATCTTTCCTCACTTCTCCATTCTCACGACACAACCATTACTAAACTTCACCAAACATCTGCAAAGAATAACAAGTTTTGGCAGCAGGTAGCTGTGAAGGTTGATAAGCTACCATCAGTAAAAGGTACTCTACACATCTATCTTTCCATGCTGGTTGTTTTCTGCCCCCCAAGGTAACCAACACTTCTCACAGATGTTCCTCTCTTTCATGGCAATGCTCCCTAATGGGTGCTTTGTCTTGACTGGAACAATAGCAATGATCACAACAATGAGATCACTTAAACTTCTTTTATTGGAACCATGAAACAGTTTTCTTCTGACTTGATTACAATAAAGCAATTATATAAATTATTTGAAAATATAGAATTCCTTCTTTCATTCAAGCAAGAGTGTCTAAATGGAGGAACAAAAGAAAACAGATTAATCAAATAAATAGCAGCACACCATAGGGGAGAAGGTTCCAAGATCTATTTAATTATAAAGGGCATGAGACAAATCCCAAAACCCTCCTCTCTCCATTATGGAAAGCCTCTACAACCTTCCCAGAAACAAGACAATCACTGCCTGGTCAACACGAGAAAATATTCTTTTGAAGCAGACAAAGACTACAGGAACAATGGGAAATAGTTACAACTATTATTAAATATTCATGAGACAGGTTAGAAATACTTACCAATACTTTTCAGAACTTCTGAGAACAAGTGATGATGTTCACACTTGAAGAAACGTGTGGGAACAGGTCTGATTCACCAGTTACTAGAAAGACAGGCTTGTTCCCCAACACAGTTTTCTGTGAGGTTTGATGTCCCTGTAAATTGCACATGACTTTTCCTATATGTGCTTGTTTTATGAAGAGTATTAAAAAATGGAAACCTT
Source organism: Dicrurus megarhynchus (assembly GCA_013399195.1). Classification (NCBI taxonomy): domain Eukaryota; kingdom Metazoa; phylum Chordata; class Aves; order Passeriformes; family Dicruridae; genus Dicrurus; species Dicrurus megarhynchus. The sequence goes on from VXAD01008598.1 coordinate 1,887,610, forward strand.
AAATTTTTCCAAAGTCAGCAGACAAGAGATGCAGTTCTCAAATAGCCCTTTTTTGTTCTTTTACAAGGCATAACAAATATTCTGTTAATAAACATATTATGCTCTTAACTTCTCTGCTCTGAAATGAAGATCAAGTAAGCAAAAATGCTACTCAGTGTAAGACAAATAATACAAAAATTACCTTTCTAACTCAGCAATTTTCTTATCTTTGTCATTCTTCTCATTCTCTACTTCCTTGAGTATTTCTAGAAGTCTGTCAACCTCAGCCTGAGCTTTGCCACATTCTTCTCTATAGTATGATGCCTCTTTGTCAAGCTGCTTCATTCTGTCTGCAAATTCTGGATTCATCCGTGCCTCCTCTTCAGCTTCATGAGCCTTCAGAATCAATATTTCAAAAAAGATAAGGATGACAATGACTTAAATAGCTTTAAGAGCTTTACTTCTTCAGTCTCGGAGTTCAAGTTTTCATTAAAAAGGATTATGGGTATTTCTGTCTGATGACACTTTCCTACAGATGCATTATAAAAAGAAATGAAAATATCAACGTAGTTAAATTCTATCATCCTGAAAGGGGAGGGGACTCACTAAGGGGGTTTTACATATTCAAGTAACCCCATTTTAAAGGTGTTTTTTTCAAATTAAAAAAAAAAATCACCTCGTAATTCATTCAATTCACATTAAGCTCAGTGTGTTTTGAATGTATAAGCAATTTCTTAACAACTCATGTCCTCTTTCCCTATACATAAACACGCACACTTTGTCCATGTCTATAAACACAAACACAGATATAT
>VXAD01008598.1:1888423-2072611 GCA_013399195.1 Dicrurus megarhynchus
AGATATATATATATATATATATATATATACACATATTGTATATATCTGTATCACCAGATGCCTCAAATGCAGTTTGATACAAAGATTTTAAAAGAAAGAAATTGTTTTTAATGCAGCGGCGATTTTAAAAGATAAACCAATAAACCAAGAAGCTGCTTTCAGCAGACATCTTACCCAATAATCCTTTTTATCTTATCATCAATACTTAACCTGAAACACCAGAGGAACAAGCCCATTGGTGGAAACAGCACAAACCTGGCAAACACATGCATGGATGGGTGGCAGTTTCACAGACAAGAGAGAACGCAATGGAAACAACAACAGTGCAGAGCCCAGTCCAACTCCCATCAAACCTAATGGCAAAAACCCAATTAACTTCAATGGGAGCATGATCTGGCACCGAGTGCTTTAAACTGTTGGCTGGAATAATCACAGACAGATGGAAACAACAATGCACTGCAATGCTTAGCCTACCCCTTGCTTCCCATTATTCCTAATTGGCATCTTGAAAGAGCAGGCAAGGAAAAAACAAGTAGTTTAAGGCAGTGCACATTTAACATAGAAAATTCAGGTAACATACAGGATTTTTACAGAAATTCATGATACTTAGAACTGAAGGTCCTCCAACTATCTTAGTACACAGAGAAGATGTGGGCTTACTTATCCTTCTTAATTTCAGGGAATGAACAATGCAAGCAAGCAATGAAAGAAATGCAGATCAAAATGAAGCATGCATGTTTAGGAAAGAATTAATATAAACTACAGATACTAGAAGGTCCATATTCTTTGCAATGGTTAAAATTTTCTGTATAAATAAAGAACAAGTCTGAGTTTACTATAAATATAAACAAAAAATTTAAATTACCAGGAAAGAAACTTATGGGTTTTGCATGTAACATATCATTTAAGCATGAGGATAATGAGAAAAAGATAGTAGATTTGAAGTGTTATTTATCCTACTCTGAGATTTTTATTCAAAAGAAATATTTCATTACCAAAAGAAGCCAAGGGAATGACATGAGGAGCCTAATAAACCTACTGACCTTGCTCTTCAAAATCTCTGTTTTGTTAATAATACACGCTCCAGTCCTGAATTCCATGCAGATGCAGAACATTTTGAACACAGAACTTGCTTCAAGGTAACATTCAAGGAGTACCTTGATTTTACTCTTTGGGTGAGATGCCAGCAAGAGATTCCTTTTCAGCCTCATAACCTTCCTTAATAATAAACTTGAATTTATTTTATACCAGTTGTTAATTGTATCAAAAAATTAATTTTCAACTAGCTTTGTAATTTTTGAAGTCAATGTAATACTCAGACTCAAGGCCAATTATCTGAGAAAACACTCTGATTGTCCATCAGTGCTATTATGACATTATACACTTTCTTATCATTGTGTAATTTTGCAAGGAATAAAAATAATTCCATAGGTTGGAAAAGGTAAATTCACTCTAGGAAAAAAACTACAACCCAACTCCCACCTTCAAAGCATTAAGAAACTTATGCAAAAAGCATGTTGTTCACTATTGTTCTTCAGATTTCCCCTCCTCTCCCAAAGGTAAATCCAGAATTTCACAGTTCCCCTCTAAAGGCTACTACTCTTTCATATTGCTCCCTGTCACCTTTCAGTCCTTTCCCTTTACTTTAGTACACAATTAATTTATTTACCAGCCTTGCTTCCATCATTTCACAGAGAGGAAAAATACCCACCTTCCTTCCTCTAACCAGTCTTCACTTTAACAAAAAGGAACTCTGGGCTTCAGCCCGAACATTTTTTTTCCCCATGCACCTCTACCCTTGTCTTAATCCAGGACAAGAAGCAATGCAGATGAGAGACAGAAACCTGTCTTTTTTTTTTTTTTATGTTTTATTGCCACATTAGACTTTCTATAAGGAAAATGCAGAATTGGGCAAGAACGTGATCGCATCACCAGTGTAGAGGTGCCAAATGCTCTACTATCATGGAGTATTCCTGTCACACAGCAGCTCAGAAATGTACTGAAGGAATTATCTACAGCACAGCTGATAAGTAAATCATCACCTGAAATAACAGATATATTCCTCAGTTTAGCCCTTTTAAATCTTTGCTCAACAGCAGGCTAAGGAAAGCGACATGAAGTTGCAAAGGTATTTTCAGTTCTTGTGTTTTCTGTGGTACTCATGCTATTCCATATTTGTGGGATGTGTTTTTGGAACATTCTGCAGCACAAACTGGGTCACTGCATTTCCCCAACACGAAGTGGAACATCTAAGGTATGATTAAGTCCAGTGTGATTAAGCATCCAACCTGTGCAAGGTTTTGAGGTGCACCACAGTTATCCGTAATGTCACATCTAAATCAATGTAAGCATTCAGTTACTACAAGGTTATTCTTATTAAAAAAAAAAAAAAATACCAGTATTGCAAACCACCAATTTAGCCAATTGCCTCTACTTTTCAAAGCACTTATAGAATCTTTTTTGGACTATTGGCAGGAACCAGATTTCTACGAGGGTATGAAAGAATGAAGAAATAAAGGAAAGTTAGTTATAAAGGGAAAGCAAGAACAAAACCACAATTTTTACAAAGAACTTTCTGCAGGTGGCACTTTAACCTGCAATTCCCTTTAAGGGAATCCTCACATTGTAAACAAAGCTGCTGATACTAGAAAAGAGCAAAACACAATCCATCTGACATTCTCAGGACAAAGGCATAGAATTACTTATAAGGCCCCATTTTATTTTATGGCTTTGAAAGATGTGTTTGGATCTGAACGAGGCACCTTTTTGAATGTGTAGTGTACAGATCAGGGGTGATTTGCTGACAGATGGAACTTGACTTTTGAGGTCAAACAGTGGGCCCAAAGGAGCTAAAAGGCAGCTCAGCTGATATTGACCCTGCTCCTGCCAGGACAGTGCAGATTTTTTTGGCTTTTCTGTAGGCTGAACTATTGGATCAGTTCTAGACATAAGCTGCATGGTTATCACATGAATCAGAAAGTCTCTGCCTATTTCAGCTGTCCTCTCCTTTTTTTTGTTTCATTTCTGTCCCCTTTTTACTCTCTAAGTTTTCCATCACCTAGGAAAACACATTTTCTGTTTCTATCAGGCTTTTATGGGTAAGAGGAACTGGTCCATGTGTATTTTTCAGCTTTCTTAAATCTGTATCTGCAAATGGTAACTCTTGTGTGTGCAGATTAGGTTAATTTCAAACTAACCCACTCACTTTATGATGCTTTTTGTCTCAATATTATGACTGCGTTGTTGTATGTTATTTTTACAATTCAATAAAAATAGCATATCACTCTACCATTAGAATTTCACAAATTTTTACATTAATTATACATCTGTTCTGATCTTTGCTTCATAAGCACTACAAATGCTTTAGAAGAAAAGTAACATTTTCTTATGTAAACCACAAATTTCCTACAGAAACACCACACGAGTGAGGCACAGACATGCAACATGAATTATTTAGGCTATTAAAATCTTATGGTACAGTCATGCATGTATTATTCTGCATAACAGAAATGGATGGATAGGTAAGTATTTCATTTTTAAAGCTTTAGACACAAACATACACAGAAATCAAGTGGGTACTTAAAAAAAGAAAAGGAACAGCAGAATTTACATGCAAGAAATTACTTTGTAAGATCCTTCAAATTTTATTACTCTCAATAATAAATGAAAAAAAAAAAAGATTGCTGTCACCTGAAATTTCTTGTCACCTTAAAACTCATGGGGTTTTCATTTAACTGTAGGGACTGCTATAAGTAACTTATAGTGGATTCTGCAAGTACTTTAAATTTTAATCTGACATTTCCCTGATAAAGATTTTGGAAAATTTAGCCCATAATATTTAGCAAAAGGTTCACCTGAACTCCAGACTCAGTACAGCATTATATTTTCATTACAGCACAAAGACAATAATGTAATTTCTTAAAATCAATTTGGCACAAAATCTCATTGGGTATTTCAAAAAGTTCACCTTTCAAAACATGAAGAAATGTGTGTCCAATCTATTCACAACTTATTCTCATATATGTAGGAGAAGAAATAAGGTGAGCAAGAAAAGTTTATTTTAAAAAAACATCTTGTGTATATGGTATGATTTCTGCCTGGTGCCAAAGGAAAAGGATCTTGCATCCATTGTTTTGCCACTTCCAACAGGCTGCCATTTGAAAATCAAGCACGTAAAGGCAGAAAAAACAATTAAGAAAAGGACTGACTTTGGAATACTGCACACAAACAGATTAGGAAGTAACAAATGAATTCTATACAGCAGAATCACTAATATTGAGCTAATGACTGGATTATGTGGCCAGCATTTATGAAAACCAAGCTAAAAACTAACAGTAAAAACAGTCCAGTCTGAAAAGACACGCACAGGAGCAGTGCAAATGATATGAATAGAAACATAACTACCACAAAGGTGACCCAAGATGATAGAGAAGAAAAGGGGCTTATCACTGAAAGGGACAAGCTCTCTCTCCAGGACTGTGCTGGATGGTAGAGGTGATAATATCATTTTTATGCTATTGTGCTACAATTTATGACTAAATTCTAAACACAGGCAACCAATAACTTTAAAAGTAAATACAGCACATTCTGTAGGACTCTCTTTTCTCATAGAAAAGTCATGACATATCCATTACACTGTTAGAAGCTACAAAACCTAACTACAACAGATTCCAGGGCTGGACTCCTGGTCCATTGACACTAATGGCAAAGCTGCCATTGACTTCAGTGATGGCAATACCTCCTCTAATGTGTAGTATCACATTACTTAAGCTACAAACCCAGTTCTTCTATATATACACTACCCCAATTACAGAGTGATTCTGACTAGGATTACTCTGTAAACCATGGCTTTTAAATTGCTCTTACAGTTACATAATTTTTCTGTCCTGTGATGCTCACAGCACATTAAATGTAACAGTCTCAGCCAAAGAGATGGAAACTCTTCTCTGCAGAGAAAATGTTTGCTGCTGCTCTTCCTCAAATTGGAAAAGGAGTCAAGTCAAAAGAGGAGATATTGTGCAATTAAAGCAGGCATTGGTGAGAATATTAATGCTAAACAAGCCAAAGCAGTACTGTGCTTTTGCAAAAACTGCCTTTTGCATTCATCATTTTATATTTCAGTATCTTCTTCACTTAAGTACAAAGTTTCCATGTTCCTAATATGCTAAATGTATACACTTTTCTAAGAGTAGAACTGATCTATTTTAGTCATATGGACTTTTGAAAATACTACCAGTCATTTCCTAGATATTATTATTCACCTAATTAACTCAGACACTTAAGATAAACTGAATAAATTAGGAGTTATACAAGTTTGAAGGATCAAATAAAGTACTGCACAAGGAGGAATTAAAAAGCAAAGCAAAAGAAAAAAAGATTCTGCATGCGTTTTCTAATGGAGAAGTTGAGGACCTAAAGGCTAGGACGTGTGTTTCCTCAGAAACACAGTATGTACCTATTTAATACATTTCACATTCTTCAAATGGCCTTCAAGTGCACAAAGTTCATTTATTTGGATATAATGGATACAGCATAGTGAGCATCAGGAGTGTTCTGCAAAGCTCCACAGAGGAAGAGCACAACACAGTAAGGGAATGGATCCTCATGCTTCCATATGTTACAGCGGGCATTTTAAAAATGAACTTACTGGATTGTACATCTGATTGAACAACTGCTCAGCTTGCTACATTGCAAAGTTGGTAGGGAGTGAAGCACAGACAGGGAAAGAAGGAAAGATCCAGGAAAACAGCATTAGCTCAACAAAACCAGTGCATTTGCACAGAACTCGTCATAAAAAAAAAAAAAAAAGTAGAAATTTAAGATTCTAAACATTCCTTGGTGAAAGTGAGAGGCACTGGGGAAACATAAATGTTGACTTTGGCTCCTAAAAAAGAATAGCTGGAGTAAGAAATTTAAGGTTTGTGTTACTTTCCCTTTCTCAAGTTAAATAACCCATGAAATAAAGAAAGGTGTCCACTTTTGATGATACATTAAGTGCTGGTCTCGAGCAATGAATCACAAGAAGTGCTTTTGGCTGAGGCTGCAATTTATCACCAAAGCTTCAAAGACAGTAATAATAAAAGATTAATTAAATAGTATCATTAAATTTATTACTTTCCTTTTGTTCAATACAAGACTGAATTTTCTATGCAGAATGACTTTCGAACAGTACAGCTTGGCAAATAGTACTTTAGCAACTGCAAATATGTCAGTAAGCAAGTAAATTTAAGATAATGAAAAACAACAAAAGGAGGAAATTCTAGAGTGGATAATAAAGATTATATATACACACACATATATAAAACACTTTGCTACCTATTACGTAATTCCTGCTGTTCTTTCACTAGTAGCAATACCAAGTAAGTCAACAAAAATCTGTGGAATTTTGGGAAAAAAGCATTGACCTTTCTCTGGTATTTGGAATTTTTTCTTTTACATTTTTTTATGAATTTTAATCCATAGTATTTGTCACAATTTGTTCAATAAGCATGTCTATAACTTAAAACATTACTTTGTATACCAAAATATAGCACAGTCACATGAATAATTACTTTGTACAAATATCCTCTTTATTATTTTTTTAAATGTGCCTAATGTGGAATATCATGGGTTTAGAATCAGCACTTCTTTTTCTTGCTGAAATGCAAAAAATCCAGTTACGCAGCACGGAAAAATATTTGGATCTAATCAGATCCAATAAAAAATTTATTATCAATAAATTAATCTTATTGTCTCCAAAAAACAGAAAGCAGGGAAAGCTGGGGAGGAGAAACTTTCAAAGTTGTTTTGGTGTTTTTTATTTACAGCTTTAGTTTGGACTCGCCCCTTGTGCACGTTTTCCTGCAGACAGAGCACTCACCACCAGTAGTGCTCATGCAAAACTAACTCCAAGCAAGCATGCACAGAGAACTATCTTCAAATTTCTTAGTTTAAACACTGAACTATATTATTTTACAGCACCGTAACAAAGTACCTTCTCAATGATATTTTCAGAGAGGAGTACTGTGTAAGCTACATGGAATTTTTTCAAGGAGACAGCCCCTTGGAGTGGGTTTTGAGAGATGTAAACTGTGCCAGGTGCCTCTGGCTCCCGCAGGGGCTGATGCTCACACGTGAGCACACCCATGGGACACGTGAGTTCATTTATGACCCGTGTGTCCCCGTCCCCTCCTCCTCTGCCCCAGACATGTGCAAGAGTGACCCAGGTTTCTGTTTCACTCACTTTCCTGAGGAGTGAGAACACGGTGCAGGTATTTTTCTGGGGACCAATTACTTTTAACACAGGGTATTTACAGGTTTGAACATAAAGTATTTCATTAAAGAAAATGTGAATTGAAAATGACTGTTTGGAGTCTACTGTCATTAACAGTCACTGTTTCTGTTCAATTAAGCATGCCCAGAAAGAAGATTGTAACTATATTTTATTGTGGAAATACCTGGTCTCCTACAAATGGTGGGTGAATTTCCATCGGGGCTGTATTTATGATATAATAAAACTATTATGTTTTCAATTTTCATTCAATAATTGTTTGTATTTATACACAAGAAACATGCTCCCTTTTTATACAAAAGACATCCCAGACACTCTCTGACTTTTATAAGTGCCTGTTTTTCCATGACTGTATGATGTGTTTATATGTGCAGTCATAAACGATTGACTTAGGATTTTCAAGACCTTCAAGAGGATTTTGATGAGGGTTTTTTAAGTGATCTGTGCTTCCAGGGTTCTTTTAACTGTATTTTTTAAATGAAGAAAAAAATATATTTCAGATTGCAATTAAGTATATGTTGTAGTGGAGTGCAAAGTAAGCAAACATATTTTCTAACAACCTAAAATAAACTAAATGGCTTCCAGAGAAACCTTTTCTTTGGATATTTTAATTCTGCCATCAATAGCATTTTTAAGCTATCAGACAATTAAAGTATTTGTGTTTCCATTTGTGTATGTTTATTGAAAAAGCTTCCCTTCCTCTCAACTAAAGATCTAACTCAGGCACCTAATTGCACATACTCATTCTGAATTAAAGAAGAATACAAATATAAGGTTTACACACTGGTATCCTTTATACTTTGCAATACCTTCTTCACAGGTCAGGCTATTGAAACAATGCTTAATCCCTGAGCAGGATACTACTCAACCTGGGTAAAAAGAGTGTCAGAATATCATGCTAACAGTGATAACATTCACAGAACAAATATTATTTATCAGAAAATGAAAAATTATATCAATATTTAAAAAAAAAAAATATATTGACACACACTTAGTCATGAATTGCAGAAGGCAAACATAATGCCTGACCCCATCAAATACGTAATGAGAACAATGAGAGCAGACATTACCAAACAACACAGAGAAAGGTCAAAGAAACAATGGTATCAAAACACTTGCAAATCATTTAAGCAAAATCTAGTTTAGTGCAGCAATTTAAGTAAAACCATGTTATAAAATACAGGGTCTCTATGTTTTCCTTTCAGTGCCTGCTTCCACTACTTGCCAAATAGAAATACTGAATTGCCAGCTGAGATAAACTTTTGATTATTTTGCTTAATTATCACAAACATGTGTTCACCAACAAAGCCAAAAATACATCAAAATAAAACCTAGCTAGAGTTTTCATTTCGGAAGCTGATTTTTTTGATTGGAAATTCCAGCATTTCTTGGACAAGCCTTTACTTTTTTTCTCATACTGCAAACATTTCAGTTTACTTCTAAAAGTGGTGTTAATTCACATACATATAAATTGCTGGTTTGATAATTTCTTTCTGTCCTTTTCCCTCCAATGTCCTGCTCTCAGTTCATCTGTTTGTTGCTGCTTCTCAGAATTCCCTCACAGAGGTACTCAGGACAATTTCTGAGGCTCACTAGTCACTTTGGTACAAACCTCTTGAGAAAAAGCAGTATTTGATGCAAGCATCAGCAAACAGCATAAGATGGGTAGATTCTAGATTTACTCCAGAAGAGTAAATAAGCTCATCATTTCAAAATGAGGGTATGGGATGCTGATTTTTGTTTTGCTGATTGTTTGTTTGTTTTAAGATGGAACTTACCTTTTTCAACTGTGCTTCCAACTTACTACACTCTTCTTTCTTTTGTTCTATGGCTATTTCTAAAGACTTAAGTTTGGAGTCTCTTTTCAGCCCTGCTGATGCCAATGAAGATGCATGTTCTTTGAGATCGATTAAACTAGACTGGAAAATGACCAAGAGTAAAAAGTTAATTCCTAGTCACCAGGACACTAACTCATTGCCAACTTAGCAATCACTTGGATCCTGTTCCCCCTCCCCCAAAAAGAGTTGACTCAAAGATAAGCATTGATAGCAAAAGACACCGTTTTGTGGGTACAGCTGGAACCACAGGAGCTGGCATGCAGTGAAACACGGAAACATTCATAATACAGACGAGCTCGTGTCATATTCTGGAGGCACAAACACACTGAAAACTATTTCTCTAACTGACAAACGGACACAGGAGCAGCAATGGAATATTTGATCCTAGTGGAAGCTTAGGTAAAGCACCAAGTAGAGATTACGAGACAACTGTGTAAAAACCGAAGTAATATTTTATGTACAAATGAGGACTGTGAAGAATGCTTAAGAAAACAGCAGCTCAGAAGCTGACCACTGAAGTGGCAGAATTTCAGTACTTGACATGATTCAAGAGTAATCCTAATGCACTTTCTTTCATCATAATGACATAGATAGAAGAGCAGAGTTTTTAAGAAAAGACTGACCTCTTTTTCTGTCAGTTCAGCTTGTAAAGCATTAACTTTCTCCTTCAGGTCCTTGTTTTCTTTTTTATAAGATTCAATTTCTTCAAGTCTTTCTCTGTCATCTCGATCCCTTTGCTCCTTCAGACGCTCTATTATTCTTTCCTAGCAAGGTAAAGAATTGCAAAATGGAAAAGTTTGGTACCATTTTGAGAAAAGACAGAATTAAATTTGTTTGATTACATAGCACTTATTTTAAAAAATCTTCAGAAGCAGAGAATGATTGAGTTAATGGTATCAAAGTCAATGCAAGGTTTCTCTAGATTTCAAAATTGCAAGATCAAGGTTTTAAATACTTGCTAACGGTAACACAGTACAGGAACTTCATTAAAGAGCTCTACTGATATGAACATGTTTAGTTTAGTGATAGATGTGGAAAGATACTCACTTCAATAATGTATTTCCTGTATTCACAAGTGATTGAAGTCTTGAATAAAAGTCCAAAGCAGGCCATGACTAGTTTCCTCAGAGGCCATGACTGGCTCACCCAGCTTGAATTTTGTTATTACTCTACAGTGCTTGCAATAAGTTGTCAAGGTTTCAAATCTAATTAGAAATCAATCACTTGCTAACTATCCAGTAACGTACAGTTTACTTGTATTACATTTTGTGACATCAAAAAAACAGTTGTCCAAGACACAGAAAAAGTACCCTGATAGAAATTAAGAAATCCAAAGGAAGATTTTTCTTTGTCTAATCAACAGTAACCCTACAGACATTTTAACTCAACCATGTTTTTGCATATTTTGCTGATTTCCAATTACTATCACAAGGTTTGCAGAAAATCACCAGTCATTGATTGGGTGATTAATTCAAAGGGTGAAATGTAAAAAAGCAGATGCAGTAGTACGGTTTTATTAAGTTCTGATTAAGTTCTACAAAATCACATCCTATCAATACTTGAAGGATGCAAATACTAATCAGAGAGAAATACTTAGGGTACAGTGAAATAACCACTAGAATTGCATTTCAGCTGGGAGCAGGTCTTTAGGCAGAGTATCAGGAGAGCTACTGGTACCATTTGGGCAGTGGCAGTCAGGGGGGCAGTAGAAGCAACATAATTTAGGTCCTGCACCTGGGTCAGGGCAATCGCAGGCACAAACACAGGCTGGGCAGAGAACAGACAGAGCAGCCCTGAGGAGGAGGACTTGGATGTGTACAGTGACAAAAAGCTCACCATGACTCGGCCATGAGCACTCACAGACAGCCAACCCTGCTCCTGGGCTGCACCCAAAGCAGTGTGGCCAGCAGGTCAGGGGGGGACTCTGCACCCCCATCCTGCTCTGCTGACACCCCCCTGGAGAAGAACTGCATCCAGCCCTGGGGCCCCAGCATAGGGACATAGATGTGTTGGAGAGAGTCCTGAGGAAGGCCAGAGAGATCTAAGGGCTGCTCCAATGGAAGGTGTTCCTGCCCACAGCAAGGGGGTTGGAACGAGATGATGATCTTTAAGGTCCTTCCAATCTAAACCTATGATACTAAATAACTTCAAGGTTATTCCTAATAACGAACAATATGAATTCTTAATCCCTTGAACATTAAAATTAAAATGCCAGCCTCCATAAAGTGGAATAATTTAATCATTATAAACATTCAGCTTCCAACTGGTTATATTCAGAATTAGTTTTATACAGATTCCTTCTTTAAGATTTATTTACCCAAATGATTTTTTCATCTATAGCAAATTAAACAGAACACTATTTCATCTTTTTAATGAACAGTATTTTTTTTTCTCAGTCAATCACAAAAGAAGACTAATTTATCTGTCAGCTGCATAAGGCTAAATGTCAAAAACGTGTTAAAAGGCCCTAATATACCATGTTTTACTTGATTAACAGCTAACTTTCAGAAATCCCAACAATGTGTTCCTGTTTCAGTCTTATTTGCATTGGCCAGCTTTCCTTATGCACTAATCTGGGACCTCACAGGTCTAATCTATTTGCACTTTATCACAAAAGCAGGAACTGAATTGCCCCAGCATATAGCTCCATTATCAGACATACTCCATTGCTTATCTGCTGTGTGCTGCTACAGTAGGACCAACTTTATAAATATCAGCTTCATGAAAGCAACCTCTTGAGCTGCTTTGGGCCAGTCCAAGAGCTGAGATATTCTTTGAAAAGTTTCTTGTTATAACATCAAGGAAGCTGATAGCACTTTTGCATAGTCTGATTTTCAAACTTCTTTTTTTTTTAATTGCGATGTAATCCTTATTGTTGTTGTTAAGAATTCCCAGTGCTTACGAAAGGCTCTGAAATTAGGGATAAATAGCTGAATAACTATGTTTTGCAGCTTAGTTCCAAAATGAACTCAAATGCAACTGAAGTTGATTTGTTTCTGATTCCTGACAAGAGAACAAATCATACCAGCAATATCATCAGAAAAATACTAAGATTAAAACAAGTCAATTTCAGGAAAATTTGATGTTGTTTTATGATGTCTACATTAATTTCTCATTTAGTGTTCCCAAGATACCTAATCACTAAATACGAAAGAAAATCAAGAGACAGATACTTGGAAAAATCTGTTTTCATAAAGAATAAGGAGACATGCTTTCCAGTTCAGAGCCAAAATCTCAATCTGTGTATTTTCAAGAAAAATGCAGGAAAACATTTGAATTTTGGACTTTAAAAATAGCTTTATAATTCATTCATATCATATAATTGTGTTTTAATTTGTTTTTCTTCCTATAGAAGCTAAGAAAAGCAATTCAATTCGATTTCAGTAAATTGTGGTTAGCTAAACTGGTATGAATAAATCAAAAGAGCTTTCCATGATGCCCTTGAAGAATTTTATTCATTATTTTTAAATTAAAATTCTAAAAACTATTGAATGGACAAAGAATTAATATAAAGCAAAAAAACAGCCTAATCTCAGAGTATAAACCAAAATTATAGAGTAGTAAAGTAGGTCTGATACAATTTCTAGAAAGAAAAACAAACAAAGCACACAAACAATGCATTTCCATGGAAATGGAAATCAGGTATTCTTTAATGAAAGCATCATCCTTTCTTGACAGCATTACATATTGAACTGATAAAATTACTTATAGTGATGCACTTGTTAAGAAAAAAACTCACTAAGGGTTCTTGTTTTGTTCCATCTATTCTGTATTTCTACCAGTATTTCCAGTGGAAATATTTAATAACTATTGATGAAATTTGTAGGTCTTAAGAATGCTACCACAGAGGAGAATAGGGATAAGTTACTGAGAGCAGTTAGGATGAATTGGGAAGCTGGACACAGAAAGGAATGAGGCACATGTGTAAACATACACTGTCAAAGTATCTAGCTGCCAGAAAACAGAAGAAAGCCAGGCATAATTGTCCATTTGGAATTTTTAGAAGATGGCTACTGGCTTCTTTCAATGTGTAAGTACATCCCAGAATTCACACTTAACATTGAAAAATCTGCCCTTCCAAATATGGCCTTCAAGGGACTTACAATGGAAAAGAAATTGAGGGTGATTTCCCTGTAAAATAAAACAAAATCATACAGAGAGATGCTTTTACCTTGGAAACTTTCTCCTCGTTGTGTCTCATGCTCTCAGATCAAGCACCCTGTTTTCCAAAAGCTATCTGAATCCTAACACTGCAGTTGTTTGCCTCCTACTCCTATGCAAGCCTGCATTGTGACAGTCACTCTGCTTCCCAAAGGACTTTTATAAACCTCTCAGCTGCCTCTATGGGCATTTTGGCAAAGTGACTAATCAAGAAAAGATAGTTTACAAGGAGAGAAAACAGGTTAAAAAGTACTTTCTGTCATTTTTTATTTATATGCTGTGAAATTGATGAACACTCTGTCCAGATTAGCAGTGAAAGATTACAGAAATGTGTAATTTTACTGTATAAGTGCTGGATGCTTATCCACATGAATCAATACTAATGACAACTTTTTTTCACTGTTGTTGACCAAGCAAATGCTAGGAAGGCAATTAAACACACAAGAAATAAAAAAACTGACATTAACATTGTAAGTGTCAGTGCCAACACCACAGCGGCATTTTCAAGTCATATACAGTCATAAATACCTTCATAGGATTACAGACTGCAGAATGGCACATATTACTTTAATTAGTCACAGTCACCTGTTCACATTTAAGTGGTATATATTAAGATCTGTGAGCTGCAAAATGTGGATACTTGTACAAATTTTTTGGGCATATAAATTCACTTGCATTACCTCGTATTCAAAGTTAACTGAAAGAAGAAACCTGACCTCACTGAAACTGGTAGGAATGTTGCCACTAATTTAAACAGTCCAGATTTATCCCTTCTCCTAGGTATTTTCAAGTTAAAGGCATAGAGTTTATAAAGGAAAAAAAAGTTCATTCTCAATTATTTTTTTAATGAAACACAGTTTCCCTTAAAAATGAAGTGTAGGAAACCAGTAGTGCTCACAGCAAGCCAAGGTAACAGTTGATACTGCCACTTGCTCTTGGCCCTTCAGTTAGGCCCTGCTTAATGGACAAAAGAACAGGATAAACAAGATCACAAAGACAGAAAAATGCAAAAACTCTACCTTCTTTATGTCAGGTGTCCAATGCATTTCAGGTCTTTCAGGGAACAACCACTCATTTCATTGACTACGGGAAAATCTCCCCATGCCATGAGCCATTTTCTCCATGAGCATTCCAAGGACATCGCTCCTGCCCCTCCAAGTCCTGTTTCAGTCAGTGGCAGCCACTTCCTGCTCATCCTACCAGAACAGGGCCACCTGCTTCCCTGACAAGGCCCACAGGCTTTGGGACAGCTGTCAGGCCAACTTCGAAGGACATTTTCTGCACACATTTCACCCACAAGAGCACCACATAAAGCTTTTCATGAGAAGACGTTACCTTTTCTGATAGAGCTTCCTCTAAGGTTGCTAGTGCTGTGTCTGTGTTACTGGAATCTGTCTGCAGCGACTTCACTCTGTCTTTTAGATTAGTTAGTTGTTTGTCTTTGTCCCTAAGTTGCTCCTGTAGATTTTCAATCTGAAAATAAAAACATTATCATGATCATCAACCTTGTCATAACGTTCCAAGAGGGACCTGGGTGCTGAGTACATACATATCACACATGATACAGGTGCCCCAGTGTACTGCCAGGTTTGTACCTGCTATATCATCACCAGTTTTAAACTTTCTATTTTGCTTTCTTTTGCTGAAGAAGTGTAATTTCCTAATAAAATAAAGAAAAAAATCTCAATGCAGTCAGGTATTTTATTATTTAAATATTTTCTGATATTAATCGCTCTCGTTTAAGGTACTGCATTATCTCAGTAATTCAAAGTATGTCTGGAATTACCCCTTTAGATTATTCTAGTTCAATAAGAAGGACAAAGAAAGGGCGAGGCACAGCAAGTTCAGGGAGCCCTAAAATGAGGAAGAAGAAAGATGATAACCTGCCTATCTAAGAATCTCTTCTTCCATGATTCCCTGCTGTAAAGAAAACTCACCTGGGCAGAAATCAGGATGTTTATACCTAAAAATTCCAAACCCACAAACAACCAAACAAAAAAAAAAGCAAAGGCCACCATTTCATCTCCATGAAGATTTAAAGTATGTCACTCTATTTTGGATATTTTAACTGCTTTAATTAGATCTGGTTCTTTGTCTAGGAAGTATTTGAACATATTGCTGAAGTACCTGTAAGCACACTTGTTTGTTAAACAGGTCATGATTTATAGTGGTTAAATCGGGAAGAGTTAAATCACAAAGGTTTTTCACAAAGAGTTGTCCACAGGGCGATGTGGACTTCGGAAGCAAAGGTGAATAAAAGCACTCAGCCTCTGACTGTCATGGCAATCCCCTTCTGTGGCTGCAGGGCACTCTGACCTCTGGGCAGAATGCAGGGGGGATGTGTGTTAAGTCATATGTGTAAAATGTCATTAATTGTCTGTCAGAAGTATCCACCTCCCTCCATCCTGCACGCTCAGTGCCACTCACTATTATGCACAAACTGGCACAAACCCAAGATTTGTTACTTAAGACTTTGCACAAATAAACAGTAACAAGAAAATTAACTGGTCTGTTATTTTAGTTTGCCACTTTATATAATATGAGAAAATATGCCAAAATCCATAAAGCATCATTTGTTCAAAACTGGTTTTAAATACGCTGTCAATGTTAGACAAATTATTACTGTCAGCAGATATTCAAATTCTTACTTTCATCAGTGATTTTTCACTTTGGATCACATTCTCTTGCTACTGAAATGAATTCAATTTTCCTGTTCATTTTATAATGTAATGTTTTTTAGTTTTTTTCACATAGCCAATATCTTTCCATTTAAACTCAGATTTTAACAGAAGCAGGAGCCTTTACAGTTACTGTTAAACTGTATTTAAAGATTTCTTTACAAACATGAAGTTGAAATCAATGCATGTGCAGCTCTGCAGAAGTCAACAATTATGTCAATAAAAATTTGATCTCCGTATGCAAGAATGTACCATCATCAAATACACTTTAATTTGGGGCACACCTTGGTAAAAGTTCTCCTACTACATCATACAAGTGCAGGAGAAAAAAACCTGAAGTTTTGACATCATATATATCTATAATTAACAAGTCATAAAATCCACAGTACAGCTGTATGCACTGTAAAAACTGTGCTTTTAAAAATTATATTTTAAAAGAACTTAAATAAAAATTAAAATAAAATTTGAAAGTAAATTTGGAAGAGCACAATTCAATTAGAAATTCTTTATAGTATGGCAAATACAAGTCTTGTACCTTTTTTCTTTTTCCTTCTTTTTTTTTTTTTTTTAATATACATAGTTTGGTATATCAGATTACTGCTATGAGCCAAAGATTCCACTTGCTGTGTAAACTATAAAATACTAAGGAATATATAGAAAGGTCTTTTTGGGAAGACCTGACATAGAATAGCTTACTCTTGTGAATGACCTCTTGCAATATTTTTCTTCGTGTGTATATTTTATACAGATACAGAAACATGATACATGTGTTAATGAGTTAAGAACTTTTTATTTTATGGCATGTGTATTAGTCACATCTAAAATTACATTAACTGGCATTCAGAGGACTGCACACTATGTTTCTTTCTTTACTTCATCCAAGTATTAATGATTCCAACAACTACCTCATGACACCCTGTGGAATACTTAAGCAATTGCACATTTCAGCTTCACCAAAACAAATTCTCAAGTAAAAGGGAAATAAAACAGGAGAGTGAATATTGATTACATGTTCTTTGAAACAAAGTTAAGATCTGGTCCTTTATTATCATCAGCTTGACCTACCAATTCTAGGCACCCTAAATTAAAGTACTTATTTCCTATGCGCAGTGCTTATCTGAATTCCACAGCATTTACACGATTTCCTTCCTCTTAAAACTAATTGAAAATATGAGCCAACCCTTAACCAAGAAAACATGTTCTAAAATTATTCAGCATTTACAAAATTCTTTCCTCAGAGGTAAAAGAGAACAGGCAGCAAATTAAAAACATCCCCATTGAATCACAACTGCTTTAAAATAAGTCACTCAATACATACTCCATAGATAAAATAAGAGGAAAGGATCTAATTATTCTTCTATTTGTGCTATATAAACCTGAAGGAAATACTTGGATGGGAACAGGACCACACGGGGGTATGTGAAAGCAGAATCAGTACCACAGAGTATTTGTTGGGATGGGCACAGGCTTAGCAAAGACCTACTGAAGCAGACAAGGCTTTACGACCAGTTAATCACAGAGTTCTCTCAAAAAGATTACAGGAGACAAAGAGACTGAGCAGTCTCACGTGCTAAAATCTTGGAACACAAGATATGATTTAGTTCTTCCTGAGTTTTTTAAACCCAGAAAGAACAACAAACCCTCTGGTAATCTCTGTCATTCTCCAACACTCACACATATATTTGGGTACAAGCATATACGTAAGGCTACAATTCTAATACTGAATAATGACTTTTGAGCATGCCTGAATTCAGTTCATGGCAGGGACTGTTAAAACCTTCTTAATCCTCAAGCACTTACATTTTTTTTCTGATAGGAAGTTAGTTACTGTGAAGTTTTGTCAACATCTATTTCTTACCTCTGTGAACTATGTCCCTGTGCCAGGATGAAAAGAAACTTCTCTATTCTTTCTGTATTTCAGAAAGTGTGGATATTCCCAGGGCTTAAGCAAGACTTTATTCCTTCTTTTAAAACAATACCCTTACAGATAAATGTCTTTCCTATGAGGCATCCTGTCAATAAACCTCAAGTGCTAATCTTGTCACCTTTTGGCGACGGTCTCGGGAATGCTTATTAAATACTCAAGGGATTAAATTAAATCTCACCCGCAGACAGGCTTTCAAATTCTCCAGTAACCCAAGTTCTCAAAAGAAAATTCCTTTCATTATCAAAATTAAGGTACTGTACTATGGAACTTGAAGAAAATTATATAATCAAAGAAAATGTTCCATGCTGTAACAATTTGCCTTCAGAGATATACATTAAAGTATAAGAGTTTAAGAACCTGTAAGAGAGAAATTACCTAAGACCTCTTGGGCCTAGCTAATGAAACCATAAAGCCATATATTTCAACTTAGCTGCAAGTATTTCCCTCTCTGTTCTGTATTTGAGTTTTAAATAACTCAGACAATAAGTATTTTGAAACAATGGGGTTTTTTACTCCTAAAGTTCATTTTGCTCTATTCTAAATTTCTATAGGCAGAAGTCTTTGAGATTTGTTTCATATTGAAGCACAGACTATGTGAAGTAGGTCAATAATATAAGATTAGTTTGATTTAAATTTGAAATTGAAACCCAGGGGAGAAAACAGAACTTTCGCATGTATCATTTACATTACTTACCAAAACAACCAAAACTTTGTACTTTAAGAAAACAAATCCTACTAAGCAATTTCCCAAGTACTGTTACAATCTACTTCAAACAAGTAATGGCATTACAAAAAAAAAAGATATTTAATAAACAGCATTCATCCAACATGAGCATTATCTATGACTACTTTAAAACTCAGTGTTCGTTTTCAGACTTTCACTTCTGCCTTAAAGACATAGATACCAAAAGACAAAAGTAATGTAACTATTAATCAAAACAGAAAAAAACAGGCACAGTTCAAACATAAAAACTCTAAATGGCTACTTACACATAATTTATTTTTATTAGTAAGACTCATGGTAAATGTTCTGGCTCATATGGTCCTTTTCAGAAACATCTCAGGATGTCCCAGGACATGAAACCAGCTTTGGTAGTGACTCAATAAAATAGATGTCTACAGACACCCCAACATCTCCTTTTGGTATGTGTGGATGTGTGCATGCTTAATTTGTAATGAAACACCCAGAAAAAAATGAAATCACTTTACCCTACCATGACTGTAAAAATATTTCTACCTGAGTAGTAACAGTAGACTTAACACAGAGGTACAGTTTTCGGAAAGCACTATAGATTTTTAGCAAGAATTTTTTTACCAAATGGTGTACAGTTACTAAATATCAGATCAGATAAAATATTTTTAAATTAACAGGCTTTACAGCAGCTATTTGAGGTTTCAGTCTTTTGAGTGAGAGGGGAAATTTTCCTTAGAGTCATGATATGACCTAAATGCAGTTCTTAGTTTAAGCAGAATTTCCAATAACAAAATGAGCCCATTGAAGGACAATTTCTGCTTCAACAGTTTGACATTGCAGAATGCCTTTCATCTTTAAAGAGGCTACCCCAAAAGTGCTTCCTCATCCAGTGCCAGTAACTTTCACTTTGTTTTTCTTCTTTTTAAGTAGGCAGACAGACAAGCATTAATTAGGAATATTTTTTCGAAAGTAAAAAATCATATACCTTTAAATTCCAAAAATTAAAATAAATGTTATGTTAAAAATTTATCCTATAATATAAAACTCTTTAAAATATTATAAAATAGGGGGTTGCTGCTTGCAGCCGAATATGTTCATTAAAGTGCAAGAGTTGTACTAATCTTCTGCTTTACTAACGTAACTGGGAAAAAGCTTGTTAATCTTATAATGACATGATAAAATACTCTTCGATTCCATAAGCAGATCCAAAATCCACTAAAGTGTTTGATTATGTCTCAAAAGAACAAAGCTTCTTCATGATAGCTGCCTATTACACAGTACGTTCTCAATTTAAAATACTTCCAAAGTGCCTTCCTGTTACTACCTTGCAAATTTATATTTTCCAAACTGAAGTAATACAGCAGCATTTTACTCACTTCAGATTACAACATACCTCAATGTTCAATAGTACTTTTTAGCTCTATATTCTTTATTATTTTGCCCCACAAGGCTTTCTTAAACACCAGAGGTTTTAGATGGTCCAAAGCACATGGCCAGGTCAATCCTACTGGATTACTAAAGCAGAGACAGTAAAGGTATTTTTAAAGCTGTCCATAAATATTACATAGCCCTTTAGGTTATGTAAAAGAACATTTCCAACGATGGATATGGTGCGTGCCTGAGGAGAAAGCAGTCCCCAGTTCAATAGGTCTGCAAGGTTTCCACAAAAAAAGATTGATCTGTCTGGAGACTTTTTACCTCAAACTGCCTCCAGGAGGACAGTTCAAAGTGCCACGATGCAGCTGCAAAGCAACTGTCACAAAGGAGCTGATGGAGCAAGCGCTGCTTCAGCCATCAGCCCTCGCGTCGGCCCGATGACACAAGAACAGAGCAGTGGCATGAGCTGGTAATCACCCCACTGCCACCCTCCCAACCTAATCCGAGCAGGAAGAAAATAATCCTTCTGAATCCTACTCTACTTGACAAGCTTAAAAAACAGAAATATACATAAGACCAGAATAGGAAATCAGAACAAAAAAAAAAAAAGGTAACCAGAGCATTTTTCCTGATGTACACTTACACTGTTTCCCCCCAACGTTACAGCAATTCAATAGAACACATTTTCCACTTCCTTAAACTCATATTTTTGCTGTTAGGATTACACATCTGATCAGATTCATACTGGGGTTTGAAAAGTTAATTTTATGGCTGATCATTATTTTTATATGTATATTCTATATACATAAATTATTACACTCTATACATTCATTTACATTATTATCCACATAGTAGTTTCCATTTTATCCAATGTAGAAGCATCATCTTCCTTTTTCCTTCATGTGAAGTTGCTGATTTTTACATGCAAATTGTCTCTAAAGTAGCAACAAGTGCTTTGGACCAGGAGGATGTTAGTTTACACAGTGCTTAAGCAAAATAAGCCTTCAAATTCTAATTGGTGTCTAACTGAACACTAAAGCTGTAGTAGCAACCAAATATAAAGAAAATACAAAACAAACAAAAGCAGGTTTACACAGATGCTGGTATCTGGAGATGGGAATTCTCATGGAATGAAATGAAGAAAATAGAATAGGCAAAAAGAAGGGAAAGGTATAAAACCTATGATGAAGTAATTAACACTGACAGCAGAATCAGAGCTGTGGGGTTCTGCCACCAGAACAGCACTAAGAGTTGCTTTTATATTGTGTCTTACTAAAAATGTCACATTTTCTTACAACAAATCTCTGTCCTAAGGAGTAAGCAATTTAGGAATAGAGGAATATTTTAAGATCTAGAAGATGTTCTTGCTATAAACAGTTTAGTCCCATATGTTCACTCTGACTATCCATCCATTTGATAGTCTACTCAACACATCCACCACAGTATAGTCATAAAGCTGCAAACACAAAAAAATTATATTAATGAAGACATGAAATTCACATTGATATCAAGCT
Organism: Dicrurus megarhynchus; assembly: GCA_013399195.1. Classification (NCBI taxonomy): domain Eukaryota; kingdom Metazoa; phylum Chordata; class Aves; order Passeriformes; family Dicruridae; genus Dicrurus; species Dicrurus megarhynchus. The sequence continues at coordinate 1,909,883 of VXAD01008598.1, forward strand.
TCTGAACAGATGTTCCACAGTAATTAAACTTTCCTAGAGGAGGCTAAGGAAAGCAATTAAGTCTGTGGTAGAACCCAAAGATCTACTCACATAACGTGCAAGTATTTTCCACGTCATTATTTGTTCCGTATGATTCAGTTTGTTAAATGCATCAACTGAGCATTAGAGAAATCTCAGGGAAAACAGCATGGTACAGGAGCATAAAGTATTATTATAGTATGTTAAAAAATCCAATAGGATTTGAAGTTTACCTAAAAATACATATACCCTATTATTTTGGAGAGAGGAAAAAAATACAGATAAAGAAGGAAAAGAACCTATGAACTGTTGATCACCAGGGGAAGAAGTATGTCATTTACTGGGATATGCAGTAATATTCTTTGGCCAGTACCTGTTATACGTGACTTGGCAAAAATTGTCTTTATTCCATGATTGAAAACATCAGCCTATTGTCTCATACACATAGAAACTGAGAGCATCCTATTGCATCAACAAATAGAAGCAAATGCAACTAAAATTGGAGAGCAAAAGTGTTAAGTATTTTTTCTTCTTCTTCTTCCAAAACAAGCACATATGTTTGTTTTATTGTGCAGTCACTGAAGGAAATAGTTCATCCATTTTTACTTACTGTGAGATTCTAGATCCTTCCATAATACAGGACTCAAAGGTACAGGTACAGGAAGGATTGAGAGGACTCAACAAGCATTAAGGAAGAAGAGGTGTGCGCTGAGTTTTCATACAGAGAGCAGAAGAAAACTCCCCCAGGGCTGCTTAGGGAAGAGCTCTGCCCTCAAGTCAGCTGATACTTTTACAGGGCTATAAAAGCAGGTCAGTGGGCAAACGAGCCAAGAGAGGAGAAGGCTGTCACAGAGAAAGGAGCTCCTGGACTGAAAGCTTGGCTTCTGTTGCCAGACTCCAGCTGAGAAAGAGCTGGAACTTAATGCTAAAATTAACCTTCACCAGGAAGCTAGCCAAAAGAAGCCTGGGCTGATAATATCCACTTGTGTATCTGGAAATACTCAGTCTCTGTCTCCTTCTCCTCAGGGGCCAATAAATTCTCCGAACAAAACAGCTTGACTCTTGGACTCTTCTAAGCAGGACTCACAATCTTGTGAGACATCCATTGAAAAGCTTTTGCTCTCATTATATGTATTTACTGTGATGTAATTCAGAATGCAATAGGTATTTTCCAGATAGTAAATACAGAAGTACAAAATACACTAACACATAATTCTGTTTATGACAAGAGGAGGCAAACATTCATTCTTAACAAGCTAATGCTTCTAATAATGTCTGTCTGTATATATGAGGGCCAGATTTTCAAGCTGGGTTGGTTGGGTACCTACATCTCACAATATTTTACGAGTTACAGGCTGATTACTGAACTTTTTTTGAAGTCTAGCCCAATTTACACATTGAGAGCACCTGAACTACTTGTCAAAGTTAACCATGAAAAATCATACCTTTCTGCTCAATCCTACCTTTCTGGTGCTTGAAAACATCTGGTGATAATTTACTCATGGCCAGTTTTGTACTATTTGGTGTATATGCCTATAAAATAGTCTATGTTGGCTTACACAAGAATTTTTAAAGACGACTTTGCATGAAAATATGTTACATTGTGTCATATGCCAGTGAGAGAAGTACACATACTTTAATATACTGTAATGTAAATTCACATGGAGGGAAAAAAAAAGTTGCTTTGGCATTCTTATACTTTTAATACAGATCACTGAAGCTGAATGTGATTTTTAGTGTGCATCTTGTCATTCCGACTATGTCTGTATCAATTGGGAAGACTTGGGGGCCTCTGCCCAGATTGAAAAGTTACAGCACATCTCATAAAAAAGTTAACAGATGGTGAGAAGAGAGAGGCAGCTGACAAGCTGCACAGACAAGTGTTGGGCAACAGGGAACACTGAAAAGGGAAGCTACAAAAGAAATAGAGTAAGAATAGGCACCTCGAGAGGCTGCAGAAAGAGAGTAGGAGCCAGTCCGACAGTAGCTTGGGAAGCTTTCCAGAGCAATGAACACAGAGAAATCAAAAGGCTGGACAAGGACAGGGAGTAACAAGAGGTGTATGTTGTGTGCAGTGCTTTAAAATACAGAAATATATAAAGGGAAATATAGGTATAGAAATGGAAAAACAACATAAGCTGTAAAATAGATGACCAGTCTGTTCTGATTTAGTTTGGATATCCAAAGTATTACAAGAAAAATACTAAAAAGCATATTACCTTACTTTTAATTAAAATTATTTCACTTTATAACATGTTATGAAAATCAATGTAGTTATTAAAGAGCAATACAGTCATTTTACATCCTTAGGAAAATTATTAAGATAGGAAAACAGAAAGAGATCCAGAAAAAAAAGATTTCGATTACAGAAAAGAGCCATAACCTCGAGTTCTGAAAGACAGGCAGAAACCTTACAAACTGCTTCATTTCAAAGTGAAAAGGTTGAGCAGGTTGTGATGTGGAGAGGCTGGAAGCACGACTTAATCCCTAGAGACAAAGCAATGTTTTCATTCACTGTAAGAATCTCTTTCAAATCCTGCTTGTGGGCAGTGGAACATACTATAATACTCTAAGATCCTTTCCAGGACTGCCTATGTTACCCAGCAGTGAAAAACCTACGGTAATTGAATTTCCTTTCCCATTTGAAGGCTATCCAATCACTTAATAGATGACCTTGTCAATCTGATTTCATGCTACTCATTTTCTAAGATTTACACTGTCCAAAATGATCTATCCTCATTTGTGATATTTATACCTTTAGAATGTTAAAATAAAAAACTAAGCTCTATTGACTTTAGACAGATACCCAAACCCGACAGGTCTCTAACCATTCTTCTTGTCTGACACTTTGAGATTTCCATCACTCTTCTGACCACGAGATGTCTGAAATCACACATGGTTTTTCAGGAGGGATGACACAAAAGTCATTTAGAGAGCAGTTATCATCTTTTGCTCCACTACCCATTATTTCTACAGACAGAATACTGGCAATTTTCACTACCATATCCTGTTTGAAATACTTTTCTAAACTTTATTAATCACTGCCTTCAGCCTCCGGGCATTAGCACTCCAAATTTCATTTTGGGCTAGTCACCATCTCCTTTTCCCCATCTGCATTCAAAGGTGGCTGGGTTTTTTTCCCTAATTGAAACACTGAAGAATATTTTCTAAATGAAAATGCTGAAGAAAGTTATACCTGAGATAAAAGTCTGCCTTCTCACTCCAAATCAGTCCCTCTCATCTTAACTGAAGTTGTTTTTATTCTTTTTGATAGCTCTTCAATCAACTTAAATAACTTTTTCTATTACCTAAAGTATTTTTTTCACTTTTATTCTTGCTCTCTTGGATTAATTTTTTTTCATATTCAACCCAGAGTTATGATTTATAATGAAGTATTTCAAATCTAGAAAGTCACTGCTCCACTGAAATACCATAAACTTCATGTAAGCAATCCAGGTAAAGAATTGACACCAAATTTAAACTCTATCATAATTTGTAGTATTTTTTTTGCCTATTTTTCATCCTTTAGTTTATGTACACGCACACTGCAATACTTTCAAAATATCTGTTTTATTTTTACTAACACTGCTCTATATTTCTATTGATGGCTTAAGGTTACTCTTTAAATCACCAGCTTGAGTGAAAGAAAAGAATACCTTTATTTCCTTTCCTGGAAAGTTTAAAGAGGTATTTAACATGCTTTGTAAGGTTTGAATTTGAAACTCAATACATTTCCCATTTAAACAACTCCTGTAGTTTTGATTCCAATGCAAAGCTATAAAAGATACAAGAGTCTAGACAAAAGCAAAATAAATGCACATTTAAACATCATCACAGCGCTCCACAGGACAGTGAAACTCAGACCATACACAATTCAGAAGATAGCAAAAGCCTAATTGCAGCATGCTACAACTAATTTTGTCAGAAGACCTGGCCATAAATTACATTATAATCGTAATTTTAGATCTCCTTATATGAACAGTTTCACAACATCCCTTTAACACAGAACTGTGTGACAATATTAAACATATTTGGTATAAAGACTTCAGAAGTACAGACAGATAATTCACTCAAGAGATAATGTTAGTTTTGATTGTTTCAGAACACAGAGAAATCCCAGTACACTTTCGTTAATTGAGAAACTTTCAGATAAATGTGCTGCTCCTAATTCAAAATTATAAATTAATTGCATGGAACTTGTAAATCACAGACATTTCACACCTGAAGGGAAACAAATTGCAAGTACAGTGCTTTAAAACTGCTCAATCATATTTAGTCCTTAATTACATATCTCTTTCCACAGTCTTACAAATTTTTTTGAGATTTCCAGTATTCTCTTATTTCCCAGTTTTCTTGTAAAATATTCTACTTAGTAATATAATATTTCATCAAAATCAACAGAGGAAAAATATTAAACTTTACACTACTTTACTCTCAAATTAAGGCATAAAAGGGCAGAAAGGTTTTAAAGGGAGGAGTAATGCCCTAAAAATTGAAATCTGTTTTAAATGAAAAAAAATTTTAAAAATCTGTAATAGCAAAAAAAAATTACATTGAAAGTAAAAATAACAGCGCTGTCCCCTCAGTACTACAAATAATGGATACAGGAATTCAATACAGCTAGGTTGATTTCTACTATAAGAGCACCCTGGCCTTAGAAAGCACATTAAAAAGGTTGTAATGGAGAATCCAGCTTCACATAATATTATTTTATATGAGTTTCCTGAAGTACCAGTGGTAAAAAGTAGGAAAAAAACCCCATAGCAGCAAAGCTGAAGTGGTTAGGCAGTAATTAATCAGAAATAATAATATTCTTTCTATTGGAAAGTTTCCTTTTAGGTCCTTGGTTACAGAAACCATCTATATTCATATATAAGGGACAGTGGAATACATTTACATGAAAGAAAAGCTTTGCAGAAGGGTAACAGATCCCTGCCCCCTTTCTTGAGAGATGTCTTTTCTAAATCATTCTAAATTAACATATGGTAAATGTACGTAGGTTTAGACCCATTAAGAGTTGAAGTGTTCAAAATTTTCATCAGAGAACTCAGATTCTTGTTACTGTGAGATGTAATTTAATATTTTCACTATAGCTGCACCAAAGACAATGCACATATTGAGTTTCACCATTAGTTACTGCAGGCCAGACACACTCTTTCTACATATAAACTATCAAAGCACCACTAAACTCAAACTGAAATGTTAAACGCAGCAACTTGGATGTCTTTAATCAACATCTGCTGAACAGTTTAGTTTCTCTATAGCAGCAAAGGTAAGACAGCAATGCTTTTATGGAAATGTCTGAATAGGAAGTAATCTGTAATCTGATATGGTTTTGTGTTTAAGATAGTTTGCTTTTGGTATGAAAAATGTCCTTTTCTAAAAAAAAAAAATTCACTGAATTTCCTTTATCTTGTATCTCCTCAAAACCAGCAGGTTTGTATGTGAAATTTAGCCTCACTCTAATACCATCAACTACACAAAAATAAAGGAAAATTTTTATGAATAACATCTATGACACAGAAATACTTTTCTCTCTGGATCAGTTTTTCATTAGGTCATTAGGTCAAGTTATTAATCAATGTAGCCATCCTTATCCATTTGGCTTCCTTCAGTTTTTTTTATTTATTGTAAAAGCTTTGATGAAAGGAACTATCAAGAACACTCACTGTCCCTTTGGCAATTACAGGAAAATCCTGAAGATGCATTTGGAGGTAACCTGCTGCTACAATATCAGTGACACCGACACACTCCTGCTATACCAAAATTTCATATTTTTTCTCTGATTAGTGTTTCTTTGCTGGACAACGAGGAGTTTCAGCAACTGTCAGATGCAGTTGTCTCCCACTGAGCTTCATGTTCACTCCCTGAACCACGTGCCCCTGTGCATGGTGGGGTTTGACAGACACTGGATAAAATCTTCACAAGAGTGGTGAGTTAGGAGCCTGAAGTTAAGAACACTTGGAGGTCCTTTAGAGATGATGGCTATACCAAGGTATTACACAGGTTGACTACTTTATCTCTCTACTTCTGAAAGCATTAGAATTATTACAAATTAATTTTTATCAGGCTTTCTCCTCAAGAATCTGCACTTAATTTTAACAGTAAAATTCTCCTAAAAAACCTGAGCATCACATAACAATAAAGCTACAGTGGTCTGACAACCCCTCCATTTTCAGTGTCTGCCATTTAAATGATTGAATGATGGCAAGTTCAATGCTACAGAACTGTCAAGAGACAGAGCTACCTGTCCATGGGTGTATCTTCCCCCTGCACAAAGCTGGAATGATTTATAAGGACTCATGGAAGGTGTTTCAATCCAAAAATTTCAAGACAGAGGATGAATTATATTTCATAAATTGACAGTACACAGAAATCAACAACAGTTGAAGTGTGCAAACAGTGAGAACTGCTGAACACAAAATGTCATGCAAGAAATTTTTGTTATTCTAATTACTGTAAATCTAACACACCAAGACAAGCTCCCACGGACAGTTTACAGGGATGACCTCTTTCGAAACTAAATTAGCAAACTCCTGGTTTTTATTACTATATTCTATTTCTGTGCTTTGAAGTTCTTCCCATTTGTTCAGCTGTTTACTATCACATCCACCTCCCAACATTCAAAGAATCTCAAAAGTCATGCATTTTTATTAAATAAACATTCAAATCAAACTATTTATGGTTCCCATGACAGCCACGACAAAACCTCAGACTTAACCATGAATAAAGACTTCAGTATAGGACAGGGCAGGTATTTCACTCAAATTTAAATTATGCTTTTAACACCCTCCCAGTCCTGTCTGTCAACAAGCTTTAGGATGAAGACTTGACAGATTCCTGTGGACCTTTAGCAGCTTCTCCCTCAAGATCAGCAGAAGGCTCTACAGAGAGCAGTGTGCAGAGGTTCCCATGGTGTTCAGTCACTTTGGCATGGGGTAAAGCACAGAGCAATAGAGAACTCTGTGCCTTTTTGGGGACATTAACGCAGATTTCTGCTGCCAAATTAAGGCATCTCTTAGACAATAAATGTAGTGGGCCTGATTTTTCTCCCTGATAAGTAAGGGGGTTTGCTGGCATAATTACCTTTAGCAAATTTACTGCAGATTTATTCTTAAGTGAATGGTAAATTAGCCCAATATTTCTTTCATATATAAAGATTACACAATGTTATGCCATTTTTCTTTTTACTTTCCAAGAATTGCTTTACTCCCTTCTCTTTGTTTCACTTTGATCTTAGCACTGTGCCTGGCTGGGCGTTAAAAATTAAAGTCAGGTGTGTTAGAAGGAAGTGAATTAGATTCAGATTCCATTCTAAAGTTGGACTTATTCTACTCATATTCAAACATACCACTGCTGATTCTCCCACCAAGAAATACACACTACTTGGCAACAAGAAAATTATCAAAGCAATCTGACCAAATTGGCACCACGAGCTCTGGCCACATCTGGTAACAATAATATGAAGGGAGAAGTATGAAGATAACAATTCTCATTTATTGTTACCATTAAACTTATCTGCATGCATATTCCTGAGTCTTTGAACTTCATGATTTCATAAAGCCAATAAGAGCTCCACTCAAAGGTGAAGGGTGATGCTTTTCAAAACGTGATTAAATATCCAATTTACTAAGGTATTAGAGCCTCTAGTCACAGAGTGCTCAGTCAGAGGACAGCAGTGGAATACCACCAGGAAAGCACAACTGCCAACATCAAGGAGCTCTAGCAAAGTATAAATTAAGGGGGTTGGTTCTATGCCAACAGAGGGGTAGAGTTTGAATATACTACAAAATTGCTAAAACCCAACTGCTAATGCATAACCCTACTTTTTATATTTAGTAGGAAATGTTTCTTTTTTATTTCCAGATATAACAAACTGGAATATACATTAGGTAAAGCTGCAGATCAAGTGTAACTGCCTATCCTAGCAAGCAGATGAACAAGGGCAGTGGGATCTATTTATTTCAGGATTAGGCAAGGATGGTTTATCAGATTAATAAGTTATTCAGTTGCTGTATTGTTGAATATTTCACACATCAGACTATAAAAAAATTAATCTCTCAGATGAAATCATACATAAAATGTATCATTTCTGAATCACTTAAGACTTAAAATTGTCTTCTCATAGTGTTTACTGCATGTAATTAACAAGCTGATTCATTTATTTTCCTAAGGAACATTTCATAAAATTATGATTTGAGATCTGCCTATCCCTGTGAATCCCCCTCATCAATGTCTGGGTCAGCCACTGAAGGTGAGAAGCCACCCAGCCTCCTTCCTCGCTGCCACAAATCAGTCACATGGAACATGGACCTTGAAAGAGTTTCCAAGAAAAAGATCAGCATGTGATAAGATATACAAGCCTTTTGGACCTGTGAAATACTTTGCTCCATGCACTGCTTCTTGGGGGATCTGATTTCACATCATTTCAAGGAGTTGTAAAGGATTCAGTGCGAAACTGGTGGCAGGTACAAAACCAGCTGAATCTGTCATGTTGAGACAGTGGGGAAATAGCCAGGCTGCCACTCAAAGATACAGTTCCAAGAGCAAGGAATCACATGAATACACCCTCAGTCAGCAGCTAAAAATTTTAAGTGAGTCACGACAGCAGGATACCTCTCTATGTAAAATTATTCTCAATTACACTTATAAAACTCTCCCTTATAATTTTCAATTCAAATCAGTAGACATCTGTTACATTTTTTGGAAAGAAATTTCATTTCTTCCAAAAAAATATATATTTCTCCTAAACAATTCTGATTTTCCCTGATTCTTTTTCAGATATATAGGTAGCCATCAATTTCCCTAAATAATTCCTGTATGGTCTACTGCACCTCCAAAATATGACAAGTTCTACTTTCTTTTTGCCCAGTCACACTACACATAACTGAGTTCTTTCACACTTCAAAAGAAATTTCCCCTGACTCTATTAAAAAGAAAATACTACTCTTCACACAGCTTAAAACTCCCAGCACGTGAGTTGGCTGTTTCCTCAACATGAATAAAACTTATTATCTTATTTAGAGATAACTTTGTTAATCAGTGTTGACATTTCAGAGCTGAAGGGCAGCTTCCTTCCTCCCCAGCAGCACTGGTGTCACAGCAGCAGTGTGAAACCCTTATGTAAGTGCCTCATTAAGCTCAGTCCCACTTTGCAGGTGACACACTGTGTCTAGGAGCACTTGTGTGTGCTGTGAACAACCTGAGTGTTCAACAATCCCATTCTCTTCATCGTGTGAAGAAGCCTCTCAAAACCAGCTAGCATACCTTGATCTACAATAACCTACTATTGTAGTGTAGACAATTGCAGTCAATGTTTCTTCTTACTTGAGAGTCCATGATTTACAATACACCTGATATTCAAAAATTACCATGTTTACAGAACTGGCATCTGATAAAAGTTTCTAAATTTTGTAATCTCATGAAAATGTATTTGAAGAATTTGGTGATTTTCTCCTACAAAGATAAGTGCTTATTTTCAAATAGGCCAATAAGCAGAAGTGTGTAATCCAGCTGTTCTCCTTCTGAAGGGTAGGCTTGAAAAAGAACAGCAGTAGCAAGCAGGTCATCGAGAACAGAGAGGAGAACAACAAAATCTGGACTCTAACCTCAGTGGGTACAAAATTCATTGGAAAGGACAGTTGATTCAAGCACAGGCTGGAAAAGTTTATAATGATCCTGAATTTCAATGTGCAAGGATTTACCTAGACTCATAACTATGGCTTTAGGCTGGATGAACATTCAGGTTGGCATTATTAAGTGAATGTATATTAGGTCACATATTTCTAGAGATCTTTTATAAACTGTAAAAACTTAGTAGTGTAATGCGTTAGAAAGAATGGGAAATTAAGCTAAAGAAAAGTGAAAATGATCCCTGGCTCTGATCTTAATGATGCTATTTTCATCGTCTCTGTGTACAGGTTGAGAGCATCCCAACAGCTGTTCTGGTTAGGCTTAAGGGGGATTTGTGTTCAGTCCCAAAGTTGCATTTGATTGTGCAGAATCCTTGAGGACACATTTTTCTGACAAATGTATTGGGATCAGTAAGACCACCACCCTGGATGAATTTCACTTTCAGACTGTTCTGAAAAGCATACCATGATTTGGCAAAGCTACGAGCATAAGTAGCCAACAAAGTACAATTTTCTAGGACTCAGTACACTGAACACTGTACTCTTAAAATGGACATATACTATTAGAAGATTCAATTCTTAAGTAATACAACAGTTTATAGCCACCATAGCAGCTTTGTAACATCAAAACTTTCATGCTACACCAAGAAGACTCCCTAATTTTCTTTTTTTTTAAACACCTGAAATCTACAGTCAGAACACTGACCTGTTCTGCAGAACAACTGGTTCAGAATTTTTCATCTGACTCCAGAAATACAATAGATCTCTGATTTGTGCTTGCAAAACCCCAGCTCACATAACAGCCTATTACAGTGTTCTGATAGAATTTGACAAAGTTAATAAAAACTGTTCTTTGTCATGCCCTGACCCCTTTCCAGGAATATGGAAACATGCTCCCAGCTGATTAAACCGTGAAAAAAAAGAACACAAAAGCATCTTCTATCAGCAATGTGCTTGCACGTTCTACTCATTGCCTGCATCAAGCAATAATACCGATGCACATTTCTCAGCCCAGGAGTAGGACTCCTTTGTTTACACCAATCACTTCTAACCTGACCACACGTGCATTTCCTCTTTTTTCGAAGACAGCCAACAGCAATGCATCCAATTAACTGTGCAACACAATTTAACACAAACTGGACAATATCACCAAAAGCACATAGTCCAGCCACTCCAAGTACAGATTCCAATTATTACATGAGAACTAAGACTTTATGACATTTCCTACAAATGCTAATTAGCTGGTAGGTTAAGGCCCTTAGTCATGTAGCACTTCATCAATCACAAAGCTTAAACTATTAAAGATGGAAACTGTAACATTTTACATGAAAAGTTATGTAGCAAGTCGAGGTAGAATATTATATTAGCCCCCTTTAGCCGGTGTTCTTTTATGATAGTCCCCACAAAAGAATTTCCACAAGCTCTTGTCCTAATGTGATCCAGGTCTACATCCTGCACACTGTTCTTGTCTCAACAGCTACTGTTTTCAACTCTAAGACTCCTAATTCAGATTATAACTGGAGTTTTTAAGTATCTGCAGATTCCTAGAGGACAAAAGACTCCACTTCTACCTACTGTACAAAAGGCGAAATTTGGGAGCAAAAAGGGACATCATCCAGTTCAGCACTTTTGCCCTCCAGCCTACAACTCGGCCATATTCATAGAACTGGGACGTTCTGGTAAGAAATACATAAAGATTTCTGAGATCTGCCCCTCTGCATGCTAAACTGACAGATATGAGGTGTAAGACTAGCTTTGCCAGGTTAAACAAGGCTATTAAAACAGCATACCCAACTTTACTGGCACTAAAATGGAACAGTGGTGCCAAAGGTTCTAAAAGAAAGAAATATTAAGTAATATTGCACCTCTGACATTGACATAAGTTTATTATTACTCCATGCCAATCTACCTTGATCCCAATCCTCTAAACACATGCTGCTCCAGTGCTGGGCCTCCCTTAAGCCTGCAAATTATACTGAATAGTGCAGCAGTTTTTCAATTTGGTCAAAAATTACACCCAAATCTCTGCATGGAAGGACAATGAACCATCAGATCCTTATCTAGCCCATAAATGTTTCTGCAGCTGCTTACCCTGTGTTTGTTCCTATGGCATCCCATGGGCCTCACCACAGCTGTTTTGAGTTTTTCTTCCACACCTTTGGTAGGGAGCCCTCAACAGAACCTGTCCTGCCCTCCCAGTGTGACAGCTATCCAGAAAAGAGAAGGAGCTGCTCCAGTTTCCAAAGGGAGTTTTACAGGGTTTGGTTTTATCTCCTTTGTATTTTTTTTTCCATACAGCAGATAATGTATATAAGAGAAGGAATACAGATTAGAAATTGCATATTTCCAAGCTACATATTCCTTCCTACTCACTTTCAGCTTATTACTGACAGAAATATTTTTAGGCACTATACACAAATTTTTCCTTCTTCAGTTACTTGAATACAACCATTAAAACAAATATTATTTTAGGCTGAGTGAAGTACTTCAGGCTGAGTGGAGAGAGATGTAGCCATCTATCTTGCATCAACAACTGAAGGCAGGAATACAACTGGTTATTCACAAGTCTCATATCAAAAGTAAACAAAAATACAAGGGTATAAAACTTGGTCCTGAGTAGAAAGAAGAAAATGGAGGCAAGCATTATAATATTACAGTCAAAAGAATCTGATGTCCAGATAAAACCTGCAAAGAAGAACTAGAAGCACTTCCTTCATTTTCAGAAGGGTGTTCAGGAGAGTAAGCCAGAACCAGAGCAGTCCTGGACGAGGGAGGGTATGTAAACACAGGACAATCCACTGTGAGGCCCAGCCATTGTTCCACCTCCTGAGTGTCATAGGATACAGTCCATCCTGCTTTCCACTCCCTAAATTCCCCACATCTATGTGCACAATGAGAACAAGTTTCTAAATCCTCAACACAGACATGTCTGGCTGCCATCCCAAAGTGAAATCAATACTGGAAGAAGTGGCCAGGAGGTCAGATGGTGAGCAAAAACTGGAGGAAAGCAAGAGTCATGTGCAATCCAGAAAATAAAAGATAAAATGACAATTAGATTAAAATAAAGGATAAAATTGCTGTAATTAGGATAGATTAAATACTTTTCTATCAAAATTTATTCTTAGTTATGCTTGCAATCGGAGAGGCACGTTGTCAAAACTGGAAAGAAAACAGGTACATTGGACAATCTTTTTCTCAAAGCACAACATCCACTACTACATTCTCTGAAAACCACTGAAAAGGGACTGTTCAAAAATACTGCTATAACAATACCACAGCACTAGGAATTAGTACTACACACAGTCCAACATACTTCTGCAATAACACACAACCAAATGAACAATCTGTGTGTGCTCCAAAAGGAGCTGTGCTCCCCTTGCCTTTGGCAGAACACATGGACTGTACAAGGTATGAATGCCCTGGGACACTGCTGCATCTGGTGAGGGCAAAGTTATCTAGAACTGAAAGGCACCAGTGCCAGGAAAGCTTCTTGGAAAAAAAATAGACAGAAAAAGAACATCTTCCCTTCTGCATGCAAGTATTGTGACCTAGAGATGAGATTTCATCTGCTGCCAAGGACACTGGAAAATGCTCAAGGACACTAAACATGAGAAGCCATGATCTAATAATGCCAAAATGAAGCTGAACACTTGGGTTAACCAGACAAGTAGATTGTCACTGTTTTTTCCAGATGAATGTAAAAGCCTGGGTTTGCATTGGTGACATACGGGATTTTCTACTTCAGAATCGTACACCAGGCACATGAAGAGTAAACACTGAAAGCATCATTTATAGCATCAGACTCCAGATTTACTTAAATAAGGGGTGAGCAGAGCAAGACAATATTTCAATCAAATTTCTCTTTAGTCAAATGATGTGTGACTGAATATTGGAAGAGAACACCATTAAAATAAAGATCCATATCTGAAAATATGACCTAAGGGTAACTTTAAAAATGTATTTTCCAAATCCAACATTCTTTTCCTATAAACAAAATAACAGTATAATGACAATCTGGCATTAGTAATTTTGGGCATGCTAACATCTACACATTAAAAGAATGTGGTTATTAAAAATGCTTCAGAGAAGCAAATCTACACATAACTTATGTGCTACAAACTTTTTTTTTTTTTCTTTTTTTTTTAAAGTATGCTTCCAAATTCATTCTTCTCTAAGTAAACCCAGTATTTAGACCATAGCAGGAAAACTGAACTTCACAGGTCCCCTAATGAAGGGAAAGAACCTCAAAAAAAAAAAAAAAAAAAAAAAAAAACCTACTGGAAGTGCTACTCCCAGTTTTAAAAAAAAATCATTTCAATACTAACTCTGATTTTCCACCCAGCTGTTAGCAGGATTTATCTCTTTGTATGCTAGAGCTCATGAGGCTATGACACATTTTACTCTATGACCTAGTGAAGAGGGAGAGTTCAGTTTGAGAATGATTATGTGCACTAAGAAGCAGGTGCAAAAGAGGCAAGACCATCTGCACACCCTAATAAAATAGGCATGATTTATTAAAAACAGGAAAAGTGTTAAGCTGCATATTTCTGAGGACAAAGCCACGACAGATAGTGCTGGTAGCTCTGTGATAGTTACTCACCACAGAGCTTCCACCACTGAAGACACATTCCTCTTACTGACCCATTTCCTCAAGATCTAAGTACAAGAGAAATTGTAAACTGTTGGTTTGGTCAGGGTTTGGGGGGTTTTTTTTAGAGTGCAAACAGTAAGAAAAGATGCATTCTGTTCTTCAGAATGCTCAAGGAATGTCCAAAACTAGTTAGTATTCAGCACGGGATAAAAGCCTTGAAGTTTGCTTTTAGTTCATCAGCATTGCTAACAAGGCAAATATTCAGAAATAGGATTAAAGTGGATGTGTACTTATATTCCAGCTTCAATAGGCCTTATTTCCCAGGCCTGAAAAAGCAGCCTTCTCAGTTTCTGGAAATTAAGGACTTGGCTTTTTAAATTCGGCGCTTAAGCAATTGCAGACAGAAGCACAACTAGACCATGTGAACCCTGTATGAATCCTGGAGGAAAACCACAGTAACATGAACTACCTACATAATAACAGAGTAAGGAGGAGTAGACATTCTTTGAGTGGCTGTAAAAGGAGGGAAGAGCAGTAAAATACATGTGATGCCAGGAACTTCCCCCCCATTTCTCGGTATGCTCACAAGTGCATCTCTGTGTGGCAAACAGTGACACACAGGACACAAACAGGACACACCTGGTAGCATAAATACTTTTTGTGAGCAAGAGAAAAGGGATAGGGAAATGAACACTCTACTGCTGTATGCAGAACTCTTGCAAAGCTGCCTCTACAGGAAATTCCCTCCCCACTCCCCCAGGTGGAAACTGTAATGATTGAATCCAACTTCCCAAAGAGAGCAAACGCAGTTAGCTGAATTTGTGGAAAATTAGAAATTAGACTATTTGGCTGTTTGGAGGGAGCCTCCCTTCTTAATGTCTTTAGACCACAGGGAAAGCAGATAACTGACTTAATTTAGGTTCCTTCTCCACTCCCCTCCTCTCCCCCCAGAAAAGAAAGCCATTCAGGCTAAAAATGCAGTATCCTGATCCTTTAGCAGGCCCACACATTTTACTTACATTATCTGGAAAGAGTAGTAATCAGTGTTCATACGGATACTGGAATCCCTCATGTTGATGGATAAGAAGTTTTATCAGGATTTTTAGTACTTCCATTTAACTCCAATAATTTTTTGACTACTGCAGCATCTAATATTTTTCTGATATAATATATATAAGATATAATACTATAAAAAATGTACCCATGGATAACATTAACACATTTTATTTTAGGGAATTTTACTATTACAGACTTCCTGCAGCTTTTTAATATATTAAAAGTAATACACTTTAAGAAACAGAAGTATTTCCTTTCAATGTGCCTCAGAAGTTGTACAACATATCTTTCCATCAGTGATCTTACCTTTTTCTGAAGGACATTAATTTTTCTTTCTTTTACTTCCAACATGTCTTTCATATCTCGAATTTCTCCAGCAAGGGTTCCTTTCTCTTCTGTGAGGTCTTGAAGTTGTTTTGTTTTTTTATTCAGAAAGGTTTCTTTCTCTTCCAATCGTAACCGCAAGGCATCAACCTACAGTAAGTAAATCAAACATATTTGGGGTTCAGTATAGATCATTAGCGTATTTTTTTCTGATACTCTTCTATTCACACTTAAGAGATGTTTCATTTCTCTTCTATGTAATTTTCCAAACTGAACTCTAAGACATTGTTTTACTTGTTGCACTTTTCTCCAGTGTTTATTTCACAAGTCCCTTACCAAATGGGTCTGACTATTTCTCTGTAGTAAGCACAAATCCCCATCAAACAAAATAAGGGATATTCAAGGATTCTCCTTAAGCAAAATGCTCTGCATACATAACTGGTGGGGGTTTTTTTCTTCAGAAAAAACAAAACCCAAAAGAATTCCAACAGCCCAGAATGTGTAAGCACCCTTGACTTTCTCATTTTTTGGCTGTGTAAATATTCAAGCATGCTAATTTGTTATTCTCATAATGTAATTCAAACAGTAATAAAATAGCAGTGATCTCAATTCATTAAAGAAACAAAATATGTTTGGGTTTAACCATCATTATTACAAGAATCACACCTGATATGTATTGGTGCCTTCAGGAGCACTTCCCACTGTTTACATATTCTGGTTCAGAGAAGCAGCTACAAATTAATTGCTGAGCAATTCTCAGTGTATAATACTGGGGGGTGGGAATATTTGGCACTAAAGAACAGATTTCATCATATATGAAGTTTTTGAAAACCAAGAGGGACTCTTTTTTTTTTCAATGTGAGCTTTATATTTTTGAAAGCTTATTTGTAAATAAAATAATACAAGAAAATGTATACCCACAAAATTCAGTCAGTGCTAATAAACATCATGGAAAGCAGAGATCTAAGATAAAGGGAGAGCAATCATTTATTGTTACAGAGACAAGTTTCCTTGAACAGAGGCTTTTTCTGCAGCTCTGAACCATGAGGTGTTCACATTAGGTGGACTCACAGACTTGTTTTGGCTGCAAGGTTCACCATTGAGAAGACAAGGTTTGGTTTGAAAATGTTATGATGGCGCAATTTAGAATAATGCTCCATCTGGAGAGCTGCAGGCAGTCAGGCAAGTGAGAAATTTTAGATTCACTAATCCAAATTTCAAACATACCAATTTCAGAAAATAAAGAACAAGAGTTTAAAGTTTATATTACCTAGACATGCATAAGGTTAATTCATAACAAAAAGCTAGATGGAAGAAACTGAAAGGGCATAAACAGAGGCTTAGCATTTTTAAGTTCTGCAGATGGGATAGTCAGAAAGGGTCTTCTCTAATAAGCAATTTTTCCCTACTTAATCAGAATACTATCAAAGTACAAAACAATTAGCAAATCTACATTTATGTATATTCTGAGTTTAGTAATGCTAAATTTGCTCAAAGCAAAAGTATTTTCAATGCCACTTTAAAACTTGGTTTGGGACCAATTTAGATGATCTATTGGATCTCAAAATGCATGTTTTTCCTGCTTTTAAAATGGCTCATTGCCTTTCTATACACTGGAAAAAAGATTTATATTCCACTGGATTTATTTTATTTTTAAGACTTTTTTTACAATATGACAGTAATAGGATCTCTCCATTTGTAAGCAGTGTGCAGTAAGGGTGAAAGATGACTTTTTAAATTAGAAAACAAGAAATAATAGCAGTAGCAGCAAGCTTTCAGACCCCTCTTAATAAACATAAAAGACCTCATCTGAATCTCATTACCACATCCTCTTTATATTTAATCACTAGTTTGCTTCAGGTCTGAAAGCAATCCTTGAAGTCAGATCCCAGAAATCTCTGTTGGGCCGTTCAGCTGCAGCCGAGGAGCTCGTCAGGACCTTGGAGCAGACGCTCCAAAAGCGGCTCTCCCCGTCAGGCACTGCCAGGCTCAGTTTCCAGCTGCCACGAGGCAGAAGCCTAAAGCTTCAAGTCCAGGGAGTTGGAGGTGATTAGATGCCCGGATAAACAAAGCACTGACACCATTCCCCCGTGGCTGGGATAACACAGCAGCTTCCACATGTCTGATGCAGTTCTGTCCTGCTTGGCTGAACCAGGCAGTGTCTCAGGAAATAATCTTTGCTTCTCTGCCCATGCAGTCCTTACCCCAAGGGCTGAGCAGACAATTCTCAGCCTTTCTCACGAATTTCTTCCCACACACCCTGTCAGCATGGCTCTCTAGATTCAATCTAGGATTCGTGGGGGGGTGCTTAGGCAACAAAACTTGGGAGGACGAGGGTGGAGAGGATGAGCAAATGGCTCTGAATGCCCAGAGTGACAACCTGTATGGGAAACGGGAGCAGAGCTGTGTCCACTCCAGCTTCTCAGACCCAAATCCTGCTTTAGCTTCAAATAAAGTCTTTAAAGCATAACCAAAGTGCAGCTTCAATTGCACTGAGAAACAGCCAAAGAACCTCAATCCCATCAACCCAAATTCACATAAGGACAGTGCAAGAGTTGGGAAGGAAAGAGCACAGCACATCCACCACAGCCATCTGCCAAATACATATCTATTTTCTTATGTCTCCTCATCTTGAGACTGATACAGCAGAGCACTTTAATTCAAAAATCCACCTAGGCAATGAAGTATTTCGATGGAATAAGTATATCATCCCCAAACTAACATTCACAGCAAGGAGCCATTCTGAAAGCAGAGGCAGAACTCTGAGCCTGTGCCAGCCTGGGAGAGGGAATTGACAACTCATACTGTGTGTGGTCTCGGGTGTGCACATTGATTTTCTATTCACAGCAATGCAGTGTGGAGGTTTAGGAGAACATCAGTTATGTCAGCCATTTTCTCCTTCCCTAAAGTCCTCTTTCTGCCTCTAGTAATCATGAACCAAGACTTTTACATTCCTCTTAATAGGAAATAAAACTACCTCAGCCTGAACTGCAGGCGACCTTTCACTATCTGTTCAGCACTAAGCGTGTATGACATCATCTCATAAGTCAAATAAGAACCTCCAGATGGTAGAAAACCAAAATGCTGTTAAATCAGTTCCTCATCTTGTGGACGACCAGAAGCAAAATACACTCCTTCATTTTTGGCCAGGGTGAATTTGCCAATATAAGAAATTGTCTCTTCCCTGAAAAGGGTACTGTGAAATCACATCTCCCAAAAATAACACAACAATGAAGTATTCTAGATGGAGCATGCCAGTACACTATGAGGAATGTCTGCCATTTTGTTACTACTTCTTTTACAGCTAAGGCATTTTAAATATAATTTGAAAGGAAATTAAATACAGGTCATCTTACAGCAACAGATATATTTTTTTTATATTTGAAAGGATAAGGATTTCTGGTACACAAAACCCCTCTCTTTGGCTTTTCACTCAACACTATCTAATTTTAAGAGTCCTTCACTTATTTTTCCCAAGCTCTGGCAGTATATTTACAAGTAAAATTTGGCAGTCTGAAGAACACCGTAATTTTCCAGAAAAATAAAGCAAAAACAGATCTGATAGCTAACACATAAAGTATTTCAAAGACCTCTCTCCAAGTAAATTGCTTTTTAATTTCATCTAACTCCTTTTTCCTCAGCAGCTACTTATTTCAACTATTTAATTCAACAAACTCTGTCACTTGCTCTGGATATATACAACATACTGTAAAAACTTTAGAATTGGGTTATACTTTTGGAAAAAAAGAGTTCATCTAAGTGGCAAAAATTGCCAAATTCAAAGTCGAACTTTATTAATCTTCATGTCATCACCCGCCACTCATGACCAGCTTCAGTAGTGACGTCTATTCCTTGAAGTTCCTTACTGTTAACTGTTTAACTTAGATGCCATATTACATATATCATTTATGAAAGTAATTTAGTGCTATGGAGCTCCACGGGGAAGTAAAACATGAAGCAGCACTACTGTGTTTCACTGTTAAGAATTATTTACTTTACCATCATAAATAGATACATTTAAAGTAAATGTTTGACTGTATTTTTTTTAAACTAAACCTGAAAGTCCCACTGAAGTCCTAAGTGTGCTGCAGTACCACAGCTGGGGTAATGACAAAAAACTGTAACCCACTGTTAATCCCCCTCCTGAGCCACCTCTGTTCCAGCACACGCTGCAGCCAGAATTGGCCACTGTGCCCAACAGTCTGGCTCCTCCCCTTCTGTACCATCCTCCTCTCCCTTCCTCATGACCCCCGCCGGCTCCACAGGCCTGTTGACATTTTCTGCGCTATTATTTGATCCCTTAGTGTGTATTATGCAGCTATCTTTTGAGGAAAAACATCAGTTAATTAAAAAAAAAAAATCTATTAAAGATCGTAGTGCCTGTATTTATGCAGCCACATATATCTGGGGAAATTCTAAGCTGTTACTATGAAAACCAATTTAAATCAAGAATAAAAGAACTGCCACTCCAATTTTCCATACAGAAGTACTGAATTATTAGTACAGAGAGCATATTCTCACACAGGCCCTTTTGCAAATATGAGAACTGAACTACAAGTACAGAAAGGATATAATGTGTCCCAACTGCACTCTCCACTTCAGAGCCAGTTAAATAAAAAAACCAAAACAAAAGCCCAAAAAAACCCCTATTCTAAAATAAGAGAATAAAATGAAACCTATCCCCTCACCATATTTGTCCCTCATTTTTTAGCCTGATGTGATAAAGATTATCTTTTTCAAAGCTGTACCTGGCGAGCCATACATTCATTTCTATCAAAAACATCTGATGCATGTAAAATTCAAGGCAGAAAAGGCAGAACATTTTGAAGCTGCAGACACCTCAATTTTGTACAATTAATATCCTTTACACTCTGCTCCAAATTGAAACTCCAGCGAGTTAGCTAGCTTTTTCACTTCACAGAGGAAAATTCCACTTTCAAGCATTATTTCAAGCAACATCCTCACCCCTCTACTACTCTTAGTACTGTGGTTGCTCTAGTTCTCATTTTATTTCAGCTGATAGTTTATAGGCTTTAAATTCTTTAAAGCATAATCTAGTTTACTGTTTTATTTCCACAACTTCAGTGTTTAAGAACTGACCCAAGGAGAGGTGTTTAAAGCAGGTGAGTACTTTGTAGTCCAGGAGACGTTTTGCAAACACAGGCCAGCGTTGGCTGTTCATCCAGGAAAACAAACTCCTGCCATTTCCCTGACAATCCCTGTCACGAGCTCTTTCAGTCCTTCTGTACCAGGGCAGGAGAAGCACCCAGTGCCCTAACACCTCCAAATCACTTACTCTACTTAATCCTTGAAGAGAACACCTACAATTTTCATAAACTTCCCAGCCTCCACTCCCAACAGCTTCGGCAGCCACCAGCTCTACGAATCAATCTTGATTTTTCTTACATTCTTTTTATCCACCAGCCCAGATTCTGCTGCTCTTTCAAAGAGAAAATTGGTAAACTGACTGATCAAACTACACCAGAAAAGGTTTCAGCTGAACCAGAGATTGTAAACAAGATTGTTCCCTCAGGCAGTATGAAGGTTGTCCTTGTGGAACATCATATGCCACAAAGAATTCTGATCAGTGTAGCTTATCAATGCTTATCAATGCAGCCAACTGCCTACCAGCTGGTTTATTCTAATTTATATCTTTGCCTATTCTTACCACTAAAATTAAGTGGTTTAAAGCAACTAGTCCAAAAGTTCAGAATTTAATATTCACTTTAGCTCCAGCAAATTTTGGAAAACACGTGGGAACTGTAACTCATGTGCTAATACTTATAGTTTTTGTTAATAAAACTTCCAACACTGACCTTACCTCACTGAACTTACCTCACTGATTTTTATGCTCACTATAAAACTATAGCTATCATAATACTTTTGAATTACTGCAAAAGGAAGTCAGTCATTCCAGAGTCACTGTTATTTAGCAACATAATGATAGTTATAAATTCAAAATACTTAAAACCAATTTACAAAACTATCAAACTTGGAAACTTTTAACTTTTGAAATTTCTGTCTTCAATAACATTCAAATTTTATTGTACTGTAACAGATTAATAGAAAGTTAATTAGAAGGCCATGGTGTTCTTTTTTAAAGTCAAGCCAATGTGTTTAACTGCTTCATGAAAAAAAATGTGTAGAATTCCATGAAAGAATCATCAGTAAATACCCATTAGCATTATATATGGTAAAAATAGAATTTTTACACGAACTGTGTTTCTCAGTTTAATTTTTTTTTTACTAGTAGGATTCAGTAATTACAAATAGTTTATACAGCAATGAATGTGTGGTTTTCTAAAAGCACATTTATGTTTGTAACCTACTCAGAATAAAGGAGGTGCCTGTAGGTAAAATCTCTCTCCAGCTGAGCTAGAGAGCCTGTGTTATGCTTGTAGGGATGAGCTGTATCCTTGACCTCTCAATTTCACATCTTTTGAGTGATTATCAGACATTCCTACAGCAGCAGGTCCAGCTGCCACCAGCTCGACTACGAACTTGTCTTCCAGAATCCACAGCCAGCTCACAAAGAGAGTGACATCAACCAGCCTGGGCATTATTTGTCATTTATTCATAAGAACACAGCAAACAGAGAAGAAGGTTAAAACAATACACTAAAAATATATTGCTTATTTGAAATGCAACACAGCATTCTCTCCTGCCCACATTCTTCCAGAAACCAGGTTACAGCCTTTTCTCTGAAAACTGCTGCATTTTTCACAAGAGTGAATAAGCTTCAAACTACTTGTAATTGCCCCAATTAAAAATTCACCTCTAAGACTTTCCAAACATAAAAGCTGAGAGTGAAGTCCTCTCTCTTTCAAGAAGCCAGAATCCATCATCTCCTAGACAACAGGAAACATCAGCTGGTTTGATAACGTCCTTGAGTACCAGGAAGAGTTACAGGTCTGCTTCACTCCATGACACGTCCTCAAGCCAAACCTTCAGTCCTCTGGGCTCTTCTAGAACTCAGAACTTTCCCACTGGCTCTGGCTTTTGAGCCATGCAAGGCAAGGCAACCCTCTTGGTTATTCCCCCTGCCTATGTGAGCAAGATGATGTTCAGGGATATTCTGAGCCCTTTAAGAAATTGCTCTGTGAAATGCTGTATCACATGTATTAATTTATTTCTGTAAGTCATTATTCACAGATATCTTACAGATAGTAGATGGCCCATCAGCTAAAAATGGCAAGGCTTGATATTTTTTTAATACAAAGCACCGAAACCAGAAAGCAGGCTGTGCTCCTACTGAAACAAAACTGCAACTGTTCTGGCTATCTTAGACACTGCAAATATATTTCCTTCTTTATGCTGGAAACAGACTTCCAAACCAGTTTCCATTGTGCTGGCTTGTGATAAGAATTGTAGACAAGGAAAGGCTACTTAGGTCATGAGAGGCTCCTAAAGATGAAGCATGAAAAAAGACTAAAAGGACTGTTTCAGATTCCAAACTGGTAACTCCTTATGTCACCTTTGCAGTAATATTTTTTAGGTATTTTAGGTGGAACTGGGAAAGGCATTTTACTCTAAAGAACTTCAATAATCACAGGAATGATAGACATTCACCTCATATTTTAAGTATTTGAGAAACTTAAGATGAGTAATGAGACCCAAACAATACTGCAAAACAATGCATGAGATTGGAACAAAGGAAATAAAAGCAACAATTTCATTCTTTTTATAAATACAGTGATTATAATAGAGGTTAAATGGTAAATTAAAAATAAAAAGTTATGCAGGAATGAAATCAGACAAGTTTCAGTTGCAGGCTGCCTAACTTTCTAACAGAGATTACCTTGCCAAATATTTTTACTGAATTCAGTCTGCCAGATCATCTAGCAGCAAGTCAGAGACATGTCAAGATCTCATCTTGCATTTATTTATTATTCATCTGGAAGCTATAGGTTTACTAGTTTACCACAATTATATTCCATCTGGGACATACTCAGTTTCTCAGGACAGAATAGCATCTGCATGAGCAAGATAAAGCAAAACTGATAAGTGCTGCTTTCCTCACAGTCTTGACACTAAACAAGCCATGTACAGTCAGCTACAAAAACAAACCCTATCACAGAAATGGTCTTACACTGTCAAATATGTATGGGATGCTTTCAGGAAAAGAATCAGCAGTGAAATAACTCCCAAAAACTACTTCCAGAGAAAGAGCCATGCAACCTGCAAGAACCAACAGTGACAGCTAAGACACGGGGACTAAATGGATAGAGTGTCCTCAACTGAGTTGAACAGGGGCCAACTCTGGCTCTTCACAGGAAAGTCTTGAACCCACAGATCTCTTACCTAATTTCCAAGACCCTCTAAATCCTGCAGAGGCTTTTTTTTTATATACTTGATTCAATGTACTATCTGCTAAAAGGAAAAATATGCTGGAGAAATGTAACTATTATTATATATCATAATGAAGAAACAGAAACAACCCGTGGGGAAGTGAGGGAACCATTTAGCCACAAGAAAACAACATTTTGTTAAAACATTTGAAAAGTGTTTTTACACAAAAAGCTAGAGGAGCACCATGCCACAAAGGCCCCAAAAAACCAGATACTCTAATTAAGTGTAGAATCAGGACAGCAGGAAACTTAAGCAATTTCCAGAAAGACCTTTAGTAGCAAGATGTCTTCCAAAAATTCCCAAGGACAGATCCATAGCCCCATAATGACAGTTCTCCCATTGAAACTTGTGAAGTGTTTTCAGGATTTCTGATAGACAATAAAGAAATGTGATTATACTCTACAATAGTAGGTTGGAAGGAAACCTGCAATATGATGTGCAGCATCTACAGAGCAGATACTCTCCAGACCAATTTTTGTTAGTATTAGTATAAAGATTATGCAAAAGTCTCATCAATGCCCCTAGAAAGTGCAATGTACTCCTATTCAGGTAGCCTGTGAAACATTTCCCATATTTGAAATCTTGAAGCAAAAGTTCAGCTGAGCCAAAAAAATATTTTTTTTAAATGGACATTTCAAAAAGTTTTTTTTTAGAATGAAACTTTTCCTTCATTTGGTTTCCTCTAAAAAGTGAATGTGAGAAAAGTATGAACAAAATTCTCATGTAAAGGCAAATAGATGCCATTTTTTTAAGGGGGAAGGAGAAAGAAACCTTCTACATATTTTTGTGCACAAAAGAAACTCAAAATGTTTAAACACCAGAGCATGACATGTAAATAATACTAAGTTATCAAATAACATTTAAAGTACAAGATTCTGAGCACAGGTTGACAAGTCTACCTTGGTAAAATCAAGAGGTTTTTTTTAAAAGTATTTCAGAGTCTCATCAGATTACCTCATTTAAACAATCAGAGTTGTTTAAAAACTTGTTCATCCCTGAGTTGGAAATTACTATTCCTTAGCCAATATATCATAGCTGAAAGAAAGAGGAATGTCACCAGTTCACAACAGTGATAAGCACAATGAATTGGCTGCAATGATTCCTGCAAATGAAACCACAAAGCAATGATAGATTTGAGCCTTTTTCACATCATAAGAAGGTTATTTTATTTTGATCATCCCTCTAACCTTCCTCTCCATCTCTGCAATCTGGAATTCATCTTTCTTGAACCCAGATGACTGCATTTCAGATGAGATCTCACAGAGTACATAAAAGTATTCCCCAATTTCTGTAACAGAAATCTCTCTCCTGATACATTCTAGTATCAGATTTTCCACAGCCACATTTTATTGGTGACTAACAGCAACCCCCTCACACACTATTACTACCTCTACCTAAACCTTTACACTACAAAGTTCTAGTTTTTTGTCCTCGGGGGCATATTCCTGCATTTTGTACTACCATATCTCATCCATATTTCTCACTTCAGAATTTAGGACTATCACCAATGACTCCAATCTCTGTGTCTTCAGGTGCATGCTTCCAAATCCTGGCAAGCTGAGCAATGAAAATATGAAATAAGCCTCATTGAATATCAGGTCTTGAGATGTCCCACCAGTATTTTTCCCCAACATGGTCTTTCCTCTTCCTGCTGCACTGCTCCTCTATTAGCCAATATTTCACCACTTCTACCATTCTCGGACTGGAGCATGTCCCACTTGAAACACCTGAATATGGCACAGCATGGAAAGCCCTCCTAAGATTCAGCTAAATTAGATATTATGTATATTTGTTGTTTAAAGATTAGCAGTGTTATCAAAAAAAGATACTGCTTTAGCCTAATTTAGCCGAATTCATAACCAAAATGGATGCACAGTGGCTCTGTAAAAATGAAAAGGTTTTTTTCCACACCAGAGAAATAATCTCTTACAGCAAATCCAACAGGGGATACTCAGAATGAGTATTTAGACATAAATGGATTTTTACTATTTGTTTCAAGCTTGCTATCCTGTCTGGGAATGGGAGTGGTCAAATTCAGTTTTAAATCCTGTGTTACCAATGAAGCTGCAAACTTTGCATTTTGTTCCAAAAATATCACCAGAATTCTTGCTTTTTCAATTGATTATGTTCAAAAGACTTCTGTTGAAAGTTTCTGGACTTAAAAGTATGTCTTTGAAATACTTCTAGGATTGAATCTTCTAGGATTTCAACCCTTTCAACAAAGGTTATCCTTAAATATAAAGATACAAACAATAGTGGAAATGATTGGGCTAACATGCTATAGAAAACATGGCAGAAACATTCATTTGTTTAAAAAAATTACTATTTAATCATTCTTAACATTCTTTTTTGTGTATATAGTGTATATATATATTGAGGATATTCCTTTGAGTCTATATATAAACATTTAGTGCATATACAGAGATGTATATGCATATTCATGTATAAACAAATATTACTGCTAAAATAATCAGGGTATAAATAATTTAACACAGAAGGAGAGGCTACATGAAATCAGATTTACTAGTCATAGAAATGAAACCTGAGTATGAAAATTCATTCCCCAATCTCTGACAGCTGACATTAACAAGGAGCCTCACAAATCTGCCCTTTAAGAAAATTCTAAGAGTAAATAAATAAATAAAGCAAGTACTATTCCTCATCTGTTTTTCTTTTCCTGGAAAGCATTCTGAAAGTAATCTTTTTCCCAGACATGGATAATTCTGCACATGGGCGAAATTCTGCTCCTTTTTTTCAATCTCCTCAAAAGACTGAGAAAATAAAGATACACTTCAAGAAACAGGACAATGCCAGCACACAAAAGGAATCATAAAGTTTAGCACAGATTAACTACATAGGATCCTGCACTATGCAAAACTAATTGTATTTATCAACATATCAGAGTATCACAGTTCCATCCCTCAAGTGGAAGCAAAGCAAAAAAAACAAAACCAAAAACAAGCCCCCAGAAAACCCTCACCCTTTCAAACCAGTAAATTATAAAAAACATGTGAAAGAAGTGCTAATATTTCTTTCTGCAGCTGCCAAGCTGTCTTAAAGAATTTAGTTTCCAAGTATCGCTTTAGTAAGGATGTTTTCTAAGAAGTGAAGAGCAGGCAGCTGGCAAATAACAGCAACTATGTACAATTCAATGAATTTATTAAATTCACATCTACCTTACCAGTGCATTACAAAAGCATATCTTTGAATACATAGATGTATTAGCCTCTTTGATTTCTATCTCACTTTACAAAAAACAGGGGAGTTCAAGTGCCGCTGTAATTGAAACTTTCTAAACCCTTGTATTATTTAGGAAGAAATACAACCTTCTACCCTCATTCATCTCTGTACTGGATTGCAAGACCTAACAGAGGAGTAAAAAAATTATTTACTGAATTATGTATATAGATGTGATTTTGAATGTCAGCCAAGTATGAAACTGATAGCACAGGATAAAATAAAACAGTCTCCACACTTCCTTTTGATTTCTTTACATATATGTAAAAATTTATAAATTTTATACACACATATGTATCAGCATTTAATTTTTCTGCCACTGAAATTATACCATTAAGTATGCTCCTAACTGGATGGTTACATCTTAATTCGAAGTATCTGTCTAAAGATCTAAATTGGCATCATTATCCTAGGAATATGTAAGACTAAATGAATCAAAGGAATAATAAAAAGCTTTGACCTTAACACAAGCGTCCTGTACCAAAACCATTTAAAAGTGTACAAAAGATTGACTTCAGGTAACCTCACTCTTTAACATAATCTGTTATTTCACATATGAATAAGGGCTCTCCTTCAGCACAATTGCTGGTTACAATTAATAATAGTAAATTATGCAAGTTTTCTATATTCATATTTTTCCTGTGAATTAGACAACACTAAGCATCCAAGAAATACAAAGATGCACTTAATTAGCCTTAAGGTCACATGCTATAAAAATCATTACGCCAAAAGAGGAAACTTTGAAACAAAGACAGGATCATGAGTTTGCAAGTACAGTTCTACAAAAAGGAAAATGTACATCACATATCAAAACTCAGTGTACAGAACACAGCCTTTAAGTAACAGTGGCAGCCTTTCCCTGGTCAGATTTTCAACACTGGGTTGCAATCCTCAACACTGGTCTAAAAGTTTCTTGTCTTCTTTAGAAAGAAATTTATTAGGATTTCTCTCAAGCATGGCATTGGTTGAGAGAGCAAGTCAATCAATTGTACATCAAACATAGTTCAGTCTTTCTCTTTTAGCTTTTAATGGCAGGTGCCTGATTATGACACTACAACAAATATCTTTGAACTGTTTGACTTACTAACACAGTCAAAGGAAAAGAAAAAACCAAAATCCTAAAAAAGTAATTCATAAAGCAGCATATTTTCCTTAATTAATTTTCTCAATATTTACAATATCTATATTAATTCTCTGTAACTAGATATGTTCTGGATCCATTCTCAGAGAATTTGTGTAGAATAAACATTTGAAACATCTTAAAGACTAACTAAAACCATCTTTCTACTACACTGCAAGGCAAATGATTTTTGGATGTTTTGCATTTTTATGCTAAATAGTGCAGCTGCAATTGATAAAAACCAATCAAGCTAATTTAAGTCAATCATGTCCAGGAGGTTCTCATCACTTGTGTAAAAATGCTCTCACACTCACTTTAAGACTTTACCACAGCAAGTACCTCCCCCACACTCAAATTTCAATACCTTAAAGTCCCCTCTGCACCTTATGCAACAAAGAAAAGAAAATATAATTCTTCTAGAATAAGCATATTTATAGTTTTACACTAGAAATCAAAAAAAAATAATTTCATTTGAATAGAAACTTAGGTTGTTAACACCACTTCAGCACAAATATGACTCATCCCAATACAGCAACACGGTACCTTTAGTGCACATCAAGGCACAGGGTCAAAAGCAAAGTAAACTTCTAGCACTGAAAATGCACAACTGTTATCCTCTAATACATAATCTGGATTACATTACTGAGATCATATGTTTTGAATTTATTATTTTGATTTATCAATATGGCACATCACAGCTGCCATCCTGAGTTCTCTCTCAGCTGCTGCATTTGACATTTTAAATGAAGACTGTTTATATTTTTAGATTTTGCACTAACTATTGCCACTACATTTTAAACCTATGAAACTATAACAACCATGCAGGAACTCTTTCCTCCATGGGCAAAATCCAACGTTACAGATCTGAAATCTGTGTTTGATTCTTACCCACTTGGCCAACCCCCACGTGCATGTGACTGCGCACACTTTTCAGCCAGCTCAAAAACAATGAAATAAATAAAGAGAGGCCCTGAACTTCAAAGTATGCTGTGTCTTTATTCCTGTTCCCTTTGAGATGGTTATGGGGTTCAGTGCAGTAACTGGAGATGGAAGCAGAGAATCACATCACCCTACCCTGGATCTCCTTCTCCTCCACGAAGAGGTGAAACCAGGTGAGAGCCGGTGCTATCAGATTGACTCAAACTGTTGCCACAACATCTTTGCAGCTGCTCACCAAAACCATTTGCTCACTGTTCCAACAGAAGCAAACAAGGAAAATACAAAAGCATCAAGAAAATCCATCCACCAGTAATCCTGCAACTGACCAAGAAAGGGCTTGAAAAACATACCCTCATCTTCAAATCATAAAAACTACATCTATCTTTTTGGAAAAAAAATAAGATAATTTCCCCAATGATATTTGTTCTCCAGTTAACACATGGATTTTTGTTGGATAGGAAAGGTTCTATTTTTAGTGACTATTATGTTGGGGTCTTTTTTAAATACACTGAACTGTTATATACCACATCAAATATTAAGATAAGCTTTTAATCAAACTGTTTCTCTTAGAACAGTAAGTGGGTAATAGCTCTTGGACTTACATATGACTCATAATAACTATTGGAATTAATAACATATTGCCACTCCAAACTCATGTTCTAGAAATGCTTCTTTTGGTTATGCATCAGCACACAAAATTCTTCACAACAATAGCTAAGCCAGCAGGAAACAAAGCCAGCTAACTGGAACAGGCAGCACATGCCTTGGGGATGTGGAGCCAGTCTCTGGAACACACAGAGCTCAGCTCAGACCTGGTATGAGTCCAACTGAAGGCCCCACCTGGATGGTTGGGAGCTGACACAGAGAATGTACCTGCAGAGGCTGAGCACCACTGTGCACCCTGACCAAAAAGCCACAAGATTCAGTGCTGTCTTCAGTTATTACTGAGTGGAAGGGCATGAGAAGACAGGGCCAGACTCTTCTCAAGGGAGCACTGGCAGGGATGAGACAAGTAGAACATGGAAATTCCACCTTGACATAGGGAAAACACTTGTTTGGGGATTTTTTTAAGTCAAGCTTGGTCAAGTACTGAAACAGGTGTCTAAATAGGTTATGGAAAATCCATCCCTGAGGTATCCAAAACTTGGCTGGATGCTGTCCTGAGTGACTTGCAGTAACTAAAACCTACTTAGATCAGAAGCTTGGGCCAGATAACCTCTACAGCCCCTCCCAAGAGACATGATTCATCTGCATCACTCTCCTATTCCTCCTGCACTACACCCAGGCACGGTGGCACCAAGCCTGACACCACCCTGGGAAGTACCCGCAGCCCAACCCTCCCTGAGGATTTCCCCATGAGCACAGAGATGGGCACACAGCAGCTGGGTGGACTGAGTATGAAATGCACACATCAGAGAGAGTTAGAAGGTCCCAAAATTCCAGCTATCCTGTAACTTTGTTCATGAGGCAAGTGGTAAGAATTGGTTATGTACCTGTGTTTTAATAATCCTTTACACAATGAAGTTGAGCAAAGATATCTTTCGAGGTTTTTAGTTGCCTAAAAACCATTAGAACCGCTACAGAAATGAATTATTTATAAAGAGAGTTTTCCAGTAACTGCAAAAGAGAAACACTAACAAAAAATGCTGAAGAATTATCCAATACAACATAAACAAAGGAAAATACGAGATTTCAAATCAAACTATCAGCAACCCATCAAAAATGCAGCTTTTCTTGGGGAGAATTTACCCAGGAATTCATAAATCCATGCTAGTTACTACAAATCACCTTCTTGTTGGTCATATATCTGGAAATGACTTCCTGGATTATCCCTTTTTCATTATGACCTTTTCAGAGACCAATGTGATCGATGGAGTTCCCTGGATCCTCCTTCTTGCCTTTTCTAAGACATTGCCTTTCTCCCAGGTCTCAGAAACCTCTCCCAATTCCCATCACTTTCCAAAGGTAACTGACACAATGCCATCAGCACTTGCAGGTGCATTCCAGCAAGGCCAAGGGACTTTTATGTGTCTGGTTTCTTTAAATATCCCCTGATCTGATCCTCCTCCACCAAGGATAAGTTCACCTGGTGCTGGACTTGTGTAGTGGTTTCAGAGACCTGGGATTGCTGAAGGCTGTTCTTTCCAGCAATGTTCAAGGTGAACCAGGCATTCAGTATTTTGACTTGTCTCCGTCTCCTCTAGGGTCAGATCTCCACTCCCATTCATCAGTGACCCCATATTTTCCTTCGTCTTCTGCTACTGCTGTGCCTGTAGAAACCTTTCTTGTTGCCCTTCTCAGCTCTTGTTATATTCAAACCCAGATGTCTTTCTTAACCCTTTGTCTTTCTTAACCCTAAACCTGGTGCTCAGAGAGGGTCTCCCTATTCCTCCAGGACATTTGTGCCTGCTCCCACACAACCCCCCCATTTCATTCCTGTTTATTTAGCTTTATAATTAGAGAAGTACAAAAGCTGATTTTGGTGACACAAAATTGATCATTTATAAAAAAGAATGAGAGCAAAACCTTCTCCTCTATTTGAACTATTCCTGAAAGCATACTTTGTCCCGGAAGAACGCACATCATTTAAGCTCATCCTCTCACTACCTGTCACTCATGTGACAGACTGCTTCAAAATTTATGACAGAAGATGACACAAAGTAGAGTGGAGCCTGCTGCCAGACTGCTGGAACACAGAATCACCCTGGAAGAGAAAAAGATAACAGAGGCCACTGGCACCTCCGTGCAGAGAGGCTCAGAAGCCAACTCAGCTGCAGAGTCACCAATCTAGGTCAAGTCTGGCAAAGATTTCCTGCCTGATTTAAAATGAGTTTATTTGGTCCAATGGCACTTTTCCTAGAAATGGAGGGCAGGTTGACCACACATGTGCCTGTATTTATTTGTGGCGTGACACTTGGCAGGATAAATTTCATTATGTTTTTGGTTGTGCTCAAGAAAAGTACTGTCAATTGTTTCCAGTCTGTTGCAAGCACAAACCTACAAGCTATATTAAATATGTACTATTGTATTTACCACAATGTTATGAAATCATGCATAAAATCCTAAAATGGGATAAAATAAAGGCAACTTCTCTTCCCCTCTTCTCCTTCCCCCCAACTTCTGGCAACATTTCAAAATAAACAAGGAACCAAACCAATGCTTCTGTTGAAAGGTCAATCAGCATCTGAGTCACAGAAAAGAGAAAACTGGCCTAAAATAAAAATAAATATATTGTTTAGTAAGAGAAAACCAATTTTCTCTTATATCAGATATGCAGAAAGATTAAACAGCTCCACAATGAAATATCTTAGTAATTACCTGTGCCTATTAATGAAGAAAATGCAATATTTTGGCTGAAAGAGTGAAAGGAAATTTATACTTGACTAAAAATTTAATTAATAATAAAATAAAAAATTACTTTATTGTAACTCAACTAATGTGGAACTGACTAGGTATTGAGGAGAATTAAGATTTCCATCTTTTATTTCCATACTTTGTCATCTCAGGAACCTTATTGCTCCTGACACAAAGCAGAGAAATTTAGCCATGAATATTCAAAGACAGAAAAGCATGTGGAACCTTGACACAAAAATACATGTTCTGTTTGAAATTCAGTGTAGCAGAGAGTCCATTAACAACTGTGCACTATGCTATGTTTTAGGGTTCCAAAACATGTAAAAGATGAGAGAAATGCAATCTGGAGATCCAATATAACTGAGCACACTTTCCTCTACAGTTTCCTGCCTTGCCCAGTAAGGATTCTGCTTATTTTTGCATGATTTTGCTATTTATCTAGATTTAAAGGTGAAAGATGAACCTCCAGTACAAGTTTTTCCAGCAGTAATCCATCTTCCATGCAAGCCACTGACCAAAGAATCACTTCTGTTACACTGGATATGGCACACAGGCATCATGAACACTTCTTGTAGAAATCAAAGAAAAAAATATCTAACAATTCCTATCGCTATTGGTAGTAATTGTTACTGACAATTTGTTTCTTCTACTTCTTCTACTATTTGTTTCTTTCTACTACTGAAAAACACTAAATATTTTGGGATAGAAAGTCACTTTCTCTGATCTTGCTATAAAAATGTTTTAAGTTCAACCACAAACAGCACCTGTATTCAGAAAGGAAAATATTATTTATGCAAAATATTAGGAATATACAGAAATAGGTAGATATAGTAGATACTGATTTTAATTTCTATTAGGGATTATAGGAAGACTCTACAGTATTTATGAATACTATAATCTAAACCAGAATCCAATTTAGTGTTGCTCCAACAATGCTCAGGACAATGAGTAAGTGATACAGTGTAAAAGCAATTAACTAATGGAAAGCATTTTAAGTATTTTTTTGGAACTTCAACAGTTTAAACGGCATAAAGGGGAAAATAAGCATGCAGTGAATGTGAACCTGAACTGTTTTTATTTACACACTCCTCAGTCTTTCCCACCCTGTACTGATCTTGTGCCTGATCTCACAGCAGAGGGCAGCTGGAAGAAAGCAGTCTTTATAGATAAGGAACAGCTGTTGTGCTTGACCTGAGGAAGAATTTGAAAAACAAAAGCAAAAGGACACAAGAAAAAAAGAGTCCTCATAAAAGCAGCACTTGCAGAATTGTTCCAGCCTATTTCCAGCCAGCCCTGGCAACAGTACCTGACATGCACCTTGCTTGTATCAAACTTATTTCCACTGAAAGACAGAAGAAAAAGGGTAGAGACCAAAGGCAATAGTGGTTCACAAGCCCTTTATGAATATCTGCAAAATCAACCTTTTTTAAATGTAAAATATTACTGAAGGGGGGTGGAGGGGGAACCAACACCACACATGACAAAATGTCAGAATTAAGATTTGCCTCTACAAATCCAGTCTGACCTCTTAT
Source organism: Dicrurus megarhynchus (assembly GCA_013399195.1). NCBI lineage: Eukaryota > Metazoa > Chordata > Aves > Passeriformes > Dicruridae > Dicrurus > Dicrurus megarhynchus. The sequence goes on from VXAD01008598.1 coordinate 1,944,035, forward strand.
GTTAAAATAGGCAGACAAATGATCACTACAGAAACAGAAACCAAATCATCCTTATCAATTTTATTCCATCTTCTGATCTACTTTTCCGTCCAACTTGACACAAGTACCAACATTATCAAAACTCTAAATACCTGACTTGTAAATCACATTTTATCTTGTTTGGTCTTAGTCTTACAATACTTAGACACATTTCTAACACAACTTGTAGCAGAACTCCACTGAATCAGACAATGTTTAAGGGGCTCTATACATGAGTACAGATGTTCCTGTGCCACTGCTCTTACGTAACAGCATCTTCTACAACCCCCCCTCCACAATTTCACGCTCCTTTTTCACTCATTTCCTGCTGATTTTGTAGAATGCCTCATTTTCTTCTCTAGATTTAGATTGTTCTTAATGCTTGACAAAAATGTCCTCTTGTTTCCTTCTTTTGTAACTTATTTCTTCAAATGTATCAGAAATATTTGTTTGCATTTTTAAACCAAATGTTTTTCTTACACAGTTTCTTCTGTGAAACTACAAACATTCCCAGTCATTGCAAACAAGAACTTCAAAAACAGAGACAGATCTGTGGCAAAGAGTTTACAGGGGAAATTCATCAGGATGCATTTGCAGCCTTTAACCAACTACAGCTGGTAGAATGAGCACAGGTAGGAAAAGTATGATCATAAAAGAGCAAGAAAACCCCCATTTATGGTGTCTGTAATGACATCAGAAAACTCCGGTATTGTCACCACTTTTTACCTCACGCGATTCCTTCTCAAAAATATGGAAATTAATATTGAAAATCACATGAGTAAATTAATCTTCCGTGTGAGAAAGAGAGCACATTCAAGGGAGAAGCACAGAGGAAGCAACTCAAAAATAACTCAAAAATAACTAAAGGCAATCATACAGATTTAAGTTATTTAATGTCACTTAATTCTACTATTTCTTTTTAAAATATTAGTGCATTACAAATTTTATTGCATAGAAATAATTTAATGTTAGCAGGGTGAAAGTGTAAGTTCCTGTACGAAAGGCAAAAGTGAAGGATTTGTTTGAAGAGCTAAGATTTAAATTATAATGCCATATCTTAAAAAATCACAGGCAAGAATCAAAGAATCAAACAAATGGAGAACTGTGGCACAGTCATCTAACTGAAAGGTTTACTAACACCATTAACCACTTCCATGATTTAAGATCTAAAAAGAACATTTTTCAAAGGAGACAGATGATTTCATATCTTTGTTACAAGCACTTTTTACTTAGCCAAGCCCTGCCAATGTTAATTAGCATTCTGCATTTGAGAGCATTTTGTGTTTTAATCCAATTCAATTCAGAGCCATCTCATTAACTACACATCTTTAAAAATTTTTTGCTCCAAGGACATTAATATCCTTTTTAACTAGGTGCTATCATGCACAGGAGTTGTTTAGCCCAGCTCCTTTTTAAGCATCCACTGTTTTCATGGCTCTCTGTGCACAACTGCAATTCCTCCCTGCAACGACTTGAAACCAAGATGATTGTTCCCACATGTCTGTGCCAGCCAACAGTCCTCAAGGACTTTTATTTACTAAAGCCTTAAGGCTACACAGCTTAACTGCCATGACTTCCCATGGCAGAGTTGAGAAGTACCAAATCTACTTCAGAGAGACAGCTTTTGCCACACTTGCATTATCCTTTGCTTGCCTAAATGAAGCAGTGCATTTCTGTCTGGGTTTCTATTTCATCCAATTTGTGAAATGAAAAAGCAGCTTTGACTTTAACAGAAAACAAAAATGGAAGCCACAAAACTGGAATTCCATTAAGTTTATCACGTCAGCTAGTTGAAAACATACCAAATAATGACAGAATTAAACTATTCAGGAGAAAATGCAGCTGCCGTTTCTTTTGCAGGAGATGATTTGTAAATACTTTTTACCTAAAAAAAGACAAATCTTTTAAAAATTTTCACAGACTGCATTACTTGATTTTAAGTGTGGAAAGAACTAGAGAAATGTAAAATTTCATTTAATTATATCATGTTATCACTTGGGACATGAAGTGTGTAAGTTCTGTTTGCCCAAGCTGGTCTTATTTAAACGCTTCTCTAGTATTAGCAGGTTACCTCTGAAACCACTCATCTTGCAGAAGCTCAGATCCTTATACTTTCATTGTCCACTGTGATACCAAGAACCAGAAAATTCTTTCCTTTTAAAAGTGAAACGGGGCGAAAAGGAAGAAAACAAACAACCCACATCACACAGCTATAAAGGAAAATATTATTCAGAATCCTACTAAGAAAATAATCAAAAAGCCTACTGTCAGTATAAGCATCTCTAAAGATTTCTGGATGACCACAGCTGCAGAAGCTATTTCATTCCAAACGGAATTTTAAACTCTGCTTCTGTTTTAAGCATGTTTTTTTTCCTCAGCAGAGACAGAGGAAGGCTGAGAATGTACCTTTGCACCTCCTATGGGTTGAGTGTTCAGGTTAAGAGCAATTGGGAGTTAAGGACTCTGTTACCTATGTTAGGAAGAGGACATCACTGAAAAAGGAAATCACGAATTTAAAAAGTCCAAGTGGCTCTAGGCCTTTCTCCCCAGTTGTCTCTTGAGCAGAAAACCAAAAAAAAATACAAAACTACTTCAATAACTTCTCCTCACACTTCATCACTATAGCAATATGTGCAAAACACCATTAACTGTTTCAGACTGGGGAGTTACATCTACTGGTTATTGTGCTAATTACAACATTTTTGTGTTCCCCTTGGGTTTGCATGTCCCTGGTGAAATTTCAATGCTGTTTTGAAGTGTATTTTTCTTTGCTTTTCTTTGTGTATAGTGCCAGTACACCAGGATCATAACTAGGCCCCTTTAGATCAATCACACTATAAGCAGAGTTATGGTATACAAAGAATCATTTCTGAAGCAATCCTATCCAAGTTCCTCTTCAAACATCTGCATTCAGAGCAAAGCATTTAAATGAGTAGCTAACAGTACTAATATTTTTCTAATCATTTCCATCCACTAGTGAGTTATCTTATCAGAGTAAATTTTGCTCGGTTATAAAAGCCCATTAAAGCTGCCTAACTGAATATTGTTTTCAATGGCAACAAGGTAATTTTCTATAAAGTTAAGAAATGGGATGGTGGGGACCACACTTCAATTTTTACTTTAATTCAATAAAATAGATAAAAATGAGAAGTGTTTTGACAGCAAGATAAATCTAACATTCATCAAACTATTTGTCCCAAATAACTTGCATAAAGTCTTTATACACTGAATACAGAGCCCATTCTTTCTACTTTCCCATTTTCTTTTTATCCTCGTTTCCCTGCCTCTGAGCACTGCTTTCTACAGGCCCTGCAACTGGAACTCTCTACTCTTTCAGTCACCTTGCTCACCAGAAATTGTGTTTCAATTTTTTTTTAATGAAAATAATGGTGCTCCCAAAAGACAGAATATTCAAAGCAATAATTAAGAATGGATTCAGTAGAGGGGATGGGGTTGTGTGTGTAATACCTATCAGGTATTTGAGAGAGCTTCATTTGTAATACCATAAAGTCCCTGGAATGGGTCTCAAGACATCACAAGTCCACCCTCCTGCTCAAAGCACAGAGATCCCTGAAGCGAAACCAGGCCATTTGATGTGCCTCTGCACAGTCTTGAAATCTTGCAATAGATGGATAGACACCAAAAGAAAAAAACAACAAATGAAAACCCTCCCACCTTTGCTTCACAGTTTACTTCTGCTTACATACAGATTTTTACTAACCCAAGTGTTCTTTCAGTTTAGCTCTGAATTTACTTCTTTGCCTCTACGCTCCTCTCCCCTGTTCTGAACAGTCACGGGGCCTAAAACGTGAACACAGCACAGAAACTGAAATGTCTGGCACATCCCACCTGAGACCAAGCTGCACTTGAAATGTGGAACCCTTTGTCAAGAAAGCAGTGGACAGCTGCAGGGTGACAGAGAGCAAGTGGTGTCCAGAAGGGCGCTCTGTGCCGTGGGTGATCCTCCCCTCGCACGCACAGCGCACCCACCACAACAATGCACTGGCAGCACAGCAAAGAGACCACACTGAAAGATCTGGCCCGGCCCGATTCGAAGCAAGAAAAATCACAAAACAATAGAAAAAACACAATTTCAAAGTAAAACTCAGAAAAATAAAAATGTGAGAGTGAAATAACCGTAGTTATACCATTATTGTTGTAAAATTAAAAGCAGATTTACATTTCAAGAAATATGAAATATCAACATTGTAAGAGAAAGAAAAATAAAGCTTTTTTAGTCTTGTTCCAAGTATTTTCTGCTGTCTGCTTTTATTTGCTCTTTATGCAAACTAAGAACTGCCAAGAAGTCAATCATTTCACAACCCTGCTCTATAAACAGATTTGTTTAAACAAAAAAGCAGATTGCAATAAATAACTACTATAATCACCCTTCCTCTTCATTTTTATTAGGTTTTCTGTATTAATATGTGTATGCTGAACACATCAGCATTCAGTTACAGTACAGATTTTACCTATTTTTCTAATCCATTTTCTCCATTGACAGGACTATGCTCACAATTTACAAAACTTCTTTGTAGACATTTACTTATTTCACAGTTCATTAACCTTCAAACAGCACACCTGCCAGTTTGCAGGTGTGTTATCTAAACCAATGACACACTAACTAATAAAGTGCTAAAGTATGTTTGTGTCAGAAATGCTTATGAAACAAATGTTTTTCTCCACTGAGCTACCCAGCTGAATTGAATTTATTTACATCAATTTATGTAAGTTTTTTTCCTGATGGTAAGTCCAGTAGTTAAGCACCAGTCACTGCAAATATGCACAAAACAGAATCAAACTGTACTGCCTACCACTTTTTAAAGTATACAAATGGCAGTGTTTAATCTTTTCAAATCATTGAAAAGGATCATTCACTCTTTAGCTTCTTTCCCTCTGCAGTAACACTACAAGGCTTCATTTAAAAATTAACATCTTTTAACAGCTTTTTCACACAGCAAGGAAAACCTCATCAAGTGTCATATTCTCCCTTTTAACAATTCTCTATGGAGCACAGTGACATTTTCAGTTTTCTGTAGCTGGACTAGCCTTACATTGGCTCATTTTTGTCTGACCTCAGGGTTTTCGCATCATTAATAAAGAGATAATCAAAACAAAGGATATATACATTAGGGTAGGAAAAGTTTGCATAGTTTGGCACTATTATCATATATAACCTTAAAAATGGAACAAAATGAAATGCACGTAGCAGAGGTGGTGAACCTTCTAAGGACTGCTTCCAAACATTTTTCCTACTGGCAGTAACCCATTTTCAGACCTCCCAACTCTGGCCACCGTGATAGTTACTGCTGTAAAGGATTTATTTCTTTTTGTTTCAGCTGTCAATAAAAACTTCAAGTGATAGCTTTTTAAGTCAACTAAACATATTTAAATCAAAACAAAACACTGACATCACTGGGACAACAGAAACACCGTACAAAAAGAACATTGTGTTTAGATTCTAGGCTTGTTTACCAATGGTTTTAACTTTTCTCACACTGTGTCACAAAGTGCCATTGCACCTGAAACCTGATCAAAAGCTCATCAAAAAAATTCAAGTGCCCTCTTATATCTGATGATCTGGTATAACACATGTAAACCAACTAAATCTATCTGCCAGTCATGTCTCAATAGTAGTCAGTATTCTTCACGATGAAGATCATTATAACTCTGCTTACACTTCATTTCTTACTGTTGAAACCAACTGTGTAAGACAGAGCTCAAACTTAAACTATACTTCTAAAGCATATTTTCTGAGCTAATTTTGCTAAGACATCATGAAAATTCCAAACGTGAAATTATACCCCAAAAAAATCCATTCTACCAAATAAGAAACACTGGTAGAATTTGCCAACAAATAGAGTGAAACCAACGAACTGCCAGGGATACATGAACTACAAAAAGACTGTCATTAATACCAACAAATTACTTCTAAGCCTCATGCCCTGAGACCTGGCCTGTGACACCTATGTAGGTAGGTGGAAGGCTGGCTGTCAAGTGGCATCAGGACACTCCAGCAGAACCAGTACTGCACCCAGGGGTTAACACTGCATCCAGTCCTGTTCAACATCTTCATTAATGATCTGGATGATGGGGTAGAGTGCAGCCTGAGCAAGTGTGCTGGTGGGAAAAACATGGAGACAGCAGCTGATACACCGGAGAGTCGCGCTGCTGTTCACAGGGATTTTGACAAGCTGAAGAAATGTGCCAACAGGAACCTCATGGAGTTCAGGGAAAGGAAATGTAAAGCCCTGAACCAGGAGAGGAACAATGCCAAGCACCTGCACAAGCTGGAGTTCACCCAGCTGGAAAGCAGCTTTGCAGAAAAGGACCTCGTGGTCCTGGTGGTCACGATGGTGAACACCAGCAATGTGCCCTCTGCCAGAAGGTTTAGGGAGGTGATTCTTCTCTATCCATCACTGTTCAGGCCCCACCTGGGATATCATGTCCAGTTCTGGGCATACTGGAGACAGCCCAGCAAAAGGTCATAAAGAAACTAAAGGATTAATTAAGGGCTTCATTAAAGCATGGGAGCATCTCTCATATGACAAAAGCCTGAGAGAGCTGAACTGTTCAGCCTAGAAAAAGTGAATAGGGCATTTTATCACTGTGTATAAACATCTGAAGGAAGGCTGTAAAGATGGAGCCAGACTTTTCAATGGTGCTCAGTGACAGGACAAGATGCAATGGAACAAACTGAAACACAGGAGATTCCCTCTGAACTTTGGAAAGACTCACACTGGCCCATATGGCCCAAAGAGGTTGTAGAGTCTCATGCCTTGAGATATTCAAAAGACATCTGGATATGGTCCTGAACACCCAGCTCTAGGTGGCCCTGCTGGAGCAGGGGGTTGGAGCAGATGAGCTCCAGAGCTCCCTTCCAACCTCAACCATTACATGGTTCCATGAATCACATCCCATTGCATCATATGCAGCTGCTTCAGAAAAACCTGAAGATAACCTGCAGAGTACCATTAAGCTAAATAATAATAAAAGGCTTCTTATGAAATAACTGAGAGCCTGTGGAGGGTTTCTTTTATTACAGGATTTACTATGCTAATTTAATTACAACAAGGTGATTACAAAGTAATCCTATTTAAGCAGGAAGTTGACACTGCAGCTATGAATACCTTACTCAGCACAGGATTAGAACTGCCCTTTGATGGTTACTTTCACCTCCAGAAAGAAGCACTTCAAGGCAAGTTACAAACATGTTTAAGGAAAGTACAAAATTCTACAAAAACTATTCTACAAATAGACAATATGGACACGCAGGAAGAAAGGAGTGTGGCTCAATGCAGGCCAAAGTGTTATTAGCTTTCCTCATCTGGGAATGACCAACAACAATAGCTTGTACAGCACAAAATTCCTTCTATAATGACTTCCACCTGCTGGAGGGCTGCCATTTGCCCTGCATCTCCCTGCAGCTGCTTTCCCATCTGCTGCTGGAAGCCATTGCCCTCCCTTTGGATAAGACCTGAGGCCTGGATATAGACAATTCAGTTGCTCTAAGCAAACAAAATCTTTTCCCAATTCCCAGAGAACCAGACCTGCTGTGTCTAGAAGCACTGCTGGATTGCTACCACAGTCTAAGCCTGATCACGTAAGAGGTTCAAGCTCAACGGGCTTGTGCAGAAACTGGGAAGAAGAGGAATTAAATACCTGTCAGAAGCCAATTGGTTCTCCACCAGGACTGTGGAACCCCAGCAGCCCTTCACAAGAGCACTGTAATTCAGTTCTTTGTACCAGTGCCCATCTGCCAGCCGTAAGATTGTAACACGCTGAAACCAGTCTGATAAGGAATTAGGAAGTCAAATCAGTGCAGAGCCAATGGAATTCATCACCATCCTCAGCAGCACAACAGGTCATACAAGCCTTGCAAAACAGATTTGCACAGCTCAGGATTTAAAGTAAGCAATCTTTCCTACTCAAATGCTAGATGGAGATCACCGAAATTTCTGGAGTTTCTATACTTTTCTGTTATGATTACTTTGTGTTACACACATATGCTGGTTGACCCATTAAACACAAGGCTGGAAATGCCAAATTTCATCTGTACCTTCTTAACACGCAGAGCACAAGACATAGAGCAAAAAGGGATAATCAGAATCTTAGAAATATTTATTTCCTGCATCCACAAGAATGATGAGTTTAAGCCTTTTTTTTCCTAGAGCTTTGCTAGCCAGACATCTGAAACATTCTATAAGATTCCTGTATACCTTAAATAATATACTTCTCTGAATAGAAACTATTTGCACTATATGACTAAATTCCACAGGTGTTTGTTTCCTGAAAGAGGCACACTCATTAGAAATAAAATCAAGAATTTCTAATAGCAATTAATCTAATCAGTATTGTGTGCTCCAAACCTATGAAGTTTTTTAAAACACCAGGAAAATAGTTAATGGACAACATTTTAAATACTGGATTTACACATTCCCTTAAACGTGACAACCATCCCAACTGGGTATTCTAATACTCTAATATATTCTAAAATATATTTTATGGTCTGATTCTGTACATACTTACATAATTAATACACTGGTCTGTTTTAAAGAATGAAATTATTCATATTTTAAAATAAATGTTGATTGCACTTAAAAAAATAACCAGAGATTAAAAACATGCACCTTTCAACAGATCCCTTCAAAATACCTCAGTAGCTTCACCCTTCAGAACAGAAATACACAGAAGAAAAGAAGCATCAACCAGAGCAACCACGAGGAAAACTCAGTCAACTAACAGATGAGGAAACGGGTCATGATATCACAACAATCAAGTCATTAAGGTCCATCTCCCCCCACTGAAACCAATGAGAATTAGACACAAACATTTTCTTAGAAGGCAATCATAAGTGCTTCTAAAACAATTCTAGAATAAGAGCTGGTGTACTACCAAAATTATATATACATCAAATACATTGGCATTTAGAGTGTTTTAAATTATTCATTATTCTTCAACAACTTTCCTGCTACACAGACTTGCATCCATCACATCACCACCTTGATACTGGCTATGAAGTCAATATTTCTATTGCACTTCATGATTAGGAGATACAATACCTCTGTCTGAAGTATGGCAGCTCTCTGTTCTTTGGCAGTAAGGGACTCTTTAAGCACTTCAATGTGTTGCTTGCAATCTGAATTCTGATTGCTAAGGGTTTCAAGCTTAGTTTGTAAGGCAAGAAGTTCTGATTCTTTCTTTGAGAGTTCTTGTTTCAGTTGATCAATCTGCAGTGGGGGGAAAAAGAAAGTTAGGCCATTCATTTTGTCTCCCATTCATAGCTCCACTGGAAATCTGAAAGGTGTGAATGACCATGATATGACAAATCAGACACCAGTGAATTCTGGAAGAGAATTAAGATTCAGACTTTTTACACTCACACCTTCAGTGCTGTTTCTTGCAATTTAATGTACCCTGTCTTAAGAACGATTGCCCTGTTGTTGCAGAAGTTAAAAGGAAACTCTTAAAGATTATACGTGATGATTTGGCCTATAAATTCACCAAGGACCTCACTTAAGTTCAAAGGCATGTATCCCATGTGAGGCAAGTCTGGCAGGACAGCAAAAATGCGTAGGAAAAAAAAAAGTGTTCATAAAAGTATAAATTCAATCTTTCCCACAGCATGATTCCCATGAGTTATCGTTGGCCAGAGTGAATCAGGAATTTTTTAGGAGTCTGATAAAGAAAAAACAGGCATCTTAGAAAGGAGAGGAAAACAGAAAAGTGGAATTTTAACCTTACTCTTCTTGCAAATTTGTTGCTGCCCATCATCCCCACCTCCTGTTTTTCACCCTGGCAGTTCACATGGAATTCTCAGGTAGTAGAAAAGCCAAGCCAAGAAGACTAACTTAAGAGAAGTCTGGGGAAAACATTACAAAAAATTCCACACAATGAAAGGGTTGAGAGGTTATAAAAGCTTATCCCAGAGGAAACAGCAGAAACACAATACTAAGACAGAGCTTCTGAATTTAAGTGAATTTAAGGTTCATCAGTAAATGTCATGGAATTGTGATTATTCCCCTCTTTCCACAATGATAAATGGGAAGAATAGCCACAGAAGACAAAATTGTGGGGATTTAGAATATATGAATCAGAGCAAAGCACTGGACTATATACAGAACAATGTGTAGAGGTGAAAGGATGGTGAATTAGGTGGCATATAACTATGCCTAAATTCTTGTGATATAACACTGGCCACCAGATGAATCCAGATACATCACCTCATGAGGATTGTTCGAAATAAAATGCCTCACTGCATCTGCATAACTCAGAGAAATCACTTCCTTTATATGAAGAGCTCTTTTCCATGTTCCAACAGACATTTGGGATGCAAGAAGTCTAGAGGTGGTAGATGGAAGATGATTCAAAAATCCCCAGGAAGAAAAGAATATCCACAGGCTGATCCTACTCAACCACATTCTAGAGATCCACATACTAGAACATTTCACAAATTTGATATTGTATGGTACTGGAAATATTTATTGCTGATCAAAATGCTTCTATATTGTTTTACATTGCAAGTGCATATTTAAAAATTAAATGTAAAAACAATGTTTCTTCCAACTACAGTCCATATGTATGTCTTAATATATTTATTCCTTATTTCTTTTTATAAATCCCAGTATGTTTGTCTAGCTGGTTAAGGTGCTTGGAGAGTCACCCGTGAGCTACTGTATAAAATCAAGAATCTACCCTGGCACTAAAAGAAATCACCTTTAAAATCTGAAAATATCAAAATAAGAAAAGAAACATACAAAAACCAGACATGAAGAAAGAATGCAATTAAAAGCTGCTAGAGAAAGCTTTCTCTGGAAAGCAAACCACCTTCCTCCATCCCTTGCCAGAACATGTAAGCAAGTATGGCAAGCAAGAGAAAATGGATAGAAAATGAACAATGGGAAAATCTATGAGATACAAAGACAAAGCGTAGATCTGCAGCCAATCTGAATTACATCACAGGCTTTATATGAGACGCATGTGAACATCACAGATGCTTAATCTCTTCTAGAAACTCTTCCCCCTTCTCTCCATGACACAACCCACACTCTGAGAAATAATAAAAAAAAAATTTAAAAGGCTTTGCTTTCATTGCAGGTGTGTTCTTTGTGTTTTAGAAACAGAATCTGTTTAGTGTAAAGTTCTGGCTACAAGATCTACAAATTGTCAGGAGTTTAAAAATGTGTTACAGCTCTTGGATTAAAAAAAAAAAATTAAAACAGAAACCAAACACACACAACACAAAGCTTGTTGAATAAATATGCTGATGACTTTTTAAAAGAAAGTATTATGGTGAAAAAGTACTAACATTTCAATTTAAAAAAAATTGTCACAAAAATAAAAAGGTATAACAAGAAACTATAAAACTTATATCAAGAAATTTTAGACATGGGTATATTCACATATTTGAAGTTCTGCAGTATCTCAGTGTGTAAAAAAAATAATTAAACAGGACATGAAATAGATTGCTGTCTCTAGCAGATATGCAAAGATTGTTGCTTTGTTGGAAGACCAACTGTCATGATTCAATGAAACCTCGTGATCTCATATAATACAACAAAAACATTTTTATACTTTATAAAGACTACATTGAAGATAACCTACAAGTCTGGGTATAAGTGCTGTAGCATCAAAAAACTCCAAGTTTGTCCTCTGACCCTGACCTTCCCACTATCTCACATATTTCATATGTGTAATTTGCTTGTCACCGCTTTTTCAACATTGCCCAATATGATCTTGCTTCACCTCATTTCCTGAAACCCTAATTCCTTTTTCTTCCTTCCCGATTTACGATTCTGTCACCTCCCATAATTTCAGTTCCTTAGACCCCATTAATTTTCCATTTCCAGAAAACCATTATTGGTGTTCTCCTGTTGTGATTTTTACACACCAAATTCTTATGTGACATTTCGCAGAGTAACCAGAAAACAAAGCAGAAAAAAAGATCAGAGTTTTTCCTCTGAATATTGCATATTAAAATTAATGGGCTAAATCTTTAAGTAAATAATTCCATTAAATGAAATTATGCTGATTTAGGCATCATAGGATTTGGTCTGATGCAACAAATGACAACTGCTTTTTAAAGTGAAGGATTTAAGCAAAGGAAAAGGAGTAGCAGTGCAAATCATGCCTGCATGCAGTAGACCCTACAAGTCTATCAGTGGATTCTACAGGTTATGTTGGTTAAGGTCTGGTTTTAAACTGGTTATCAAATTTCCAGGCCTATCCACACCAAAGAAAAATGCCGTAGCTCTCTCCCTGTTGTGATGGGTTTTTTTTTTCCCTACAGGATCTCCTAGAACTTCCATGCTTCCTTCATTCAGTATGGAAAGTTCTTACAGGCAGACATTAATTACAGAGCACCTTGTTACTGCTTTATCAATTCTTAAAACTCATCTTACTGGTAATTTGCTGAAATTGTACTAAACTACCACTGGATTTTCATACCCATTCCAGTGGATAGCATGAAAGTTCTAATATTCAAAGAACTACTTAAATTCAGAGTGCAAACTCACACCTGAAAAATGCATCAGTGTGCATTTAAATATGTGGCTGATAGCCAGAAGATGAACCCTAGAGTAAGGGAAGGAAGTCTTCCAAAGCAGAAATTTTTATTAAAAATTATTATGTTTTCTTCGTAAGAAGACATTTGAAGGTGCAGAGCTCTTAGTCATATAAACTTTAAGACCTGTTTTGACAATTTCTGTATTATGTGAGTGATGACAAGTTTTCTCCCTTCAAAACCTGAGCAAGGAGAGACCTTATCAAGCAGGCAAGAAAAAGAAATCTGAGCAAGTTTTCTTTCTAATTTTTACAACTTTTAACTGCAAGTCACAATTAAAGCGTATATATTTGGAAGCAGTAAATATTACTAAGAAGTAGTTAAGAAAAGAAACACTTCCAAACATTGTCTGCCACTCATGTACAATAAATGATGTTCAGTATTTGCTTTCATTTAACATCTTCCCATTTATTTAAAGCAAGAGCAGATTGAAAACAAGAATAAATGAAAAGTATTAAGAGCTTCAAGCACCTCAGAAGAGTTTTGTACTGTTCTTTGCCATCAAGCCTGATTATCAGAATTTATCAACAGTCTCATGTTCAACAGATAACGTATATCAAGATCTGTTTGCTGACAGCTCCATAAATACTTTTCCACCTTGAAAAGTTCTCAGATGAGGGATAAAAATAATACCTTCTGCTGCAAATCTTAATTTTAAGTGGAGGAAAAGGACTAGTGAAAGAAAACAGACAAAGCTTCATCAGAGCGTGGCATTTATCAAAGATCAGAAGGCTGTGACAAAACAAGGCATATTTAATACTCTTCTCATTCATCTGCTTTCCATGCTACAGAAATATACTGAAGCTTTTACTCTCAAAAAATCAGATTGTTAAAGTTCTAGGCTTTGTACTTTACTTTTATATCAACAGGCTTGCTCACATGCCTTGGGAGTTTTGCTGTAAATCACTAAAACTGAATTGCTTTGAAATTGATGATGTTTAAGTAGGCAAAATAATTTTCCTGATGATAATGCTACTTAGGAGCTTAAAAGCTACTTTTTTCCAACAGAATAAATATGTTCTTTGATAATTATTTTTTCTTTATAAATCTGGATTAATTCCATATGGGCACAAACACTTTCATTTCTTCTGTAGCAAGAACCCCCAAACAATGAACAAGCAATAATGTTTTGTGAGTTTGATACAAGGAAATGTGTCACACCACTACATGTTTACTCCCTGCCTGTGGTCAATTCCTAATAGTCTATGTACAGTAATACAAAATTAAATGAACTCTGCAGGAACAAAATCATTAAATTGCTAGTCTTGAAAACATGAGCAGAGTACAATTTGGTAGCATCTATGAAACAAAAACCTTTGCTACAAAACTACACCAAAAGCTAAAATCAAAATAATTTTCATTTATCCAAAATGCTTCACTCCTTCATGTCTACTGATTATTATATAGTAGAGATTTACCAAAAGGAGACATGCAGCTGCTTGCATTGGAAACGGTCAAGTTAAAACTTTTCTTTCCATTATTTAAACAGTCTTAATCTCTTTTATAAATAGATCTTACCTTATTTTTCATGAACTTTGAGTGACTCTTGTAAACTTCTATTTGTTTGATTTCTTCTTCTCGGTCCTCTGTATTCAGAACTCCATTTGTCTTTAACATCTGTATTTCATCTTCAAGATCTCTTATATTGCGCTCAAGTGAAGCTATTTTTGTATCCTAAGTTACAAAAAAGAGAGTATTGAAAATTACATGAGACATATATTAAAGAGCAACAGAAGCATATCTGTACTTGAGTGAATATCAAATAATGAGACAGCAAAAATAGATGTTACAAATAGAGAATGCACATAAACCAGGAATAATTCTGTTGGTTTTAGCTTAAAGAAATGCAGAATTCAGACCAGACCTCTTCCACCATAGTTGCACAGTCTGTAGAGAACACATTCTGGTCAAAATTCCATTTAATTCCTACACAGGGATGAAGGGAGAATGGCAGATGCCCTATTTTTCCACGTATGTATGATAACAAACCTTGTTATCATTAGTAACCATCTAGGCCTGGCTATTCTTCCAAGCTCTTAGACACAAAGCTTGGCCTAGAGAGGCCAGTCCATGTCTCTGCAGGACAAGAGGCCACTTCATTGTGTGGCTCAGCCTGAGGCTCAGGGTCCCTCTTTCTCTGGAGTTCTGCCTGCTCTCAAGAGGGAGAAAGGTTGTGTCCTCATATATTTTTCCTTAACTAATCTAGCCACATCACTAAGAGGGGATTTTAGCACTTTTTATTGTGAGTCCCAAGATAAACAGAACCACAACCACTAAAAATTCCTGCATCCCAGCCAATGGCTGCCACGTATGAAGTTTTTTGCTGTTTCCAGTCATCTGGAAATTGGCTAAGTCCCTTCTGTGAGAGTCAGAAAGATTAGAAAATTGATTACACAAACTTGTCACAATTTTCTGTTTGAAAGAACATTGCAAAATTACTCGTTAGGAAATCTAGTCCACAACATAGAGGATCAACCACCCGTAAAATATTAGAGACTGGATGAAGTTCTTGTTCCATTGAGATCAATATGAAATAAAAATTTAAAAACAAAACACACCACACAAAACAAACCAACCTGATTCACTACGACCAGGTTATTGAGTTAGAAAGCTAATTTGGGAAAAAAGTACAAATGGAATTGATCCTTTAACCAGGACAAGCTAAGCTTGAATCACTGCAACTTTGTTGCTTTCTTTAGGCTGCCTAAAAACAAGCAAAAACCCCAACTCCTGTAATAACTTCTTTCATAACAAATCTAGGCAAATTTAGCAATTTAAGACACAGAAGAGTCTGGATGAAGCTCCAAAAAGCATCTGAATTTTCGGTACTGAAGTGAAAAAGAATCTGAGATTATTTTTGAGGACCACTGTTATAAATCCATACCGAATGAAAGCTAAGGACTAAGCAATGCCATTTAGATGGCCCACTGTCATTCCTCTAACATTTTTGCTTTTATCTTTATAGTCAACAATCAATCTCCAGCTGAGAGAAGTTTTCTTTTATTATTTTCTTATTCCATCAAAAATTAACTTTAAAATTACTTTTAATTCTAAAACACAGAAGTAAAATATTGAGATGGAATGAAAAAAGGGAAAAATTCTCATTAAATCTTCTCATTTGGAGAAGTTGCACAAAAGGAAAAATACTTCAAGATACCAAAGTATTTAAAAACTCTGAAGACTTAAACAGAACACAAAAATAATTGTAGCTCTCACAGATACAATCAATTCTGCTTGCTCCATTAGACTTCATTTCAGAAATATTTTCCTCCTATTTTTGAAGATAAAAGCAAAACCTAAGCTTCACTACACTTTGGAATGATTTTGCAATGAAATATATTAATACTTACATGACCTGTTATGACATGACATCTGGGAATAGTCTTCATCAAATCTCCCCAGCTAAGTCTGTAAGAGCCTGCCTTTTTGTACTGCCTTCGTATTTTACGTGTTTGCAAATATAATATGGCAGAAACAATTTATAGCACAGCCTGCTACACTCTTTAGAAGGTTTATACATCACAGCATAGCATTTAAGCTTTATGAGAAATATCTAACATAACTTGTGGAAGCATTTTCTGTACTTCTGCTTCATCATAAGATTGAAATCTCTGAGGAAAAGTTTATTTTTAATCAATCTCTGCATGCTGTGATTAGAGATGTGTAAAAGCTATTTTCCTATGTCTTGAAAAATTGTCACTAAGTTTTATATTAACTTTTTATTGCAACAGAAGCCAGCAATTTCACAAATTTTGTGAAATTCAAAGATACTGTTCCCTTTTGCATGCTGGCTTGCCCAGGAAACCTCACAGGTTTCCTGCCTGGACAGCTGCTAAAAAGTGAGGAACCTTGTAGGTCAGAGGCAATACAGAGAGCCCAGAGCTCCCAGTGGGTACTGCCACAAGGGAGCTGGGCTGACTTACAGGATGGAGAGAAAGTTAGGTAGCTTTGCATTTGCCAAAAGTTTTGACAGAATAGGCACATTCCCATAACATCTTCTGATTCAGCTGAATCAGCATTTTCCCAAAGAAAATTTCAATTGGAAAACTTTCAACCAGTCTTGTTGGGGCACAGGGTCTGGCAAGCTTTCAGAAACTGAAATGAGAACAGATGCAATATTTCCTTCAAACCTCTAAGATTTATCCCCATTAGCAACATTCTAAAAAACTACATGGGTCTGTGTTGAATCACAACGAAGATTCCTTTGCAATAATATTAAGGAAGCAGATTAGTATTAAATGGTACTAATAAACATCTTATGAGTTCTACAACAATGCAGCATTTGTTCAGATTTTTCCAGTCAGACCCTCTAAATCTGTTAAAAGACGTAAGATTATATAGCAGGATTTGTGATAGAGATCAGGGCACTCACCCTAATCTATCCCCTCCTTCCAGCAGTAACCAATACTTCTTCCTTATCTCCTTTATTAGAACAGTGTTGCAGATATTCTGGGAGAGGTTAGGGCTATTGAAGTTTCTGCTGGCTGGACCTAGCAGAAACCCACCTCTTTTGGAACGTGAAAAAAAAATAAATATGTGTCCTGATGCTGAAGACAACAATACCTCACAATAGAAAAAGACTAACTCTACAAATGAGTTTCCACAACGATGTTTCATGAATCATATCAGTCCTTACAAGAATCCTACAGTACATTTCCTGAAAACTGAGGGGCAGGAAAAGGGCAAAACATTTGTAAATAATCACAGAATATTCTGAGCTGGAAGGGACCCACACAGATCATCAAGTCCAACTCTATAAAATACAGCATTCCAGGCTGTCTCACTCTGAAAGGAAAAGTAAGAAGATGCTACTGTTCATCACTTGAGATACCTGATAAATTTAAATTATGTCTGTGAAAAATTTTGCTTGTAGGGCATTCAATAAGCAATCAGAAGCTAATATTTGAAACTTCACATTTAATAAAGCTTAAATTCAAATGCACTTATGTACACATGCTGTCAACAGCCCATACACAACTACTCTTACTGTATGAATTTTTACCTTGTCAATTTAATGCACAGAATATTCAGGTTTATCTTTGAAGATAAGGGAAGTGAAAGTTCATGCAATTTTAACAAGAGTATGTTGCACTGCAAACACACCATACACACTCCTCTAGAACCAAACCCATACCTGAAATATCACAGCTGGATCAATACATAAAGGTGGCTCTTTCTGCAAGTAAGGTAAACCACAAATATTTTCATTTACTTTACAGCTTACATTTATAAAGACTTTATAGTTGCTAGACTCCACGTATTTTTCAATATCCTATCCTTAAGATGAGTTCTAGGCCATGTCTGTAGGCAATTCCTGATTTTCTCTCTCAAGTAATATCACTGTTTCAGTGATGATAAAATTAGACCATAGCAACATGTAATGGTTGGGTTGGAAGCAGCATTTAAAAGTCATCTAATCCAACCCCCTGCCATGAGCAGGGACACCTTCCACTATCCCAGGTTGCTCCAAGCCCCATCCAACCTGGCCTGGAACATTTCCAGGGATGGGGCATTCACAGCTTCTCTGGGCAACCTGTGCCAGGCCCTCACCACCCTCATCATAAAATTCTTTTTTCCCCAGATGTCTAAATTTATCCTACTTCAGTTTAAAACTGTTGTTCTGTATCCTATCACAACAGGCCCTACTGAAAGCTCAGTCCCCAGCTTTCTTACATGCCCCCTTTCAGTACTGAAAGGCTACAAGGTCACTGAGGAGCCTTCTCCTCTCCAGGCTCCCAACTCTCCCAGCACATCTGTATAGGAGCTGTTCCAGCCCTGATCATTGTTGTGGCTCTGCTCTGGACTCAATCCAACAGGTCCATGTCTTTTTTGTCCTGTGGAGCCCAGAACAGAAGGCAGCACTCCAGGTGGGGCCTCACAAGAGACGAGAAAGTTTTGACCCTGTTCACGTGCTCAGGAGCACTTATCATAGAATGAAGTGAAAAGTGTGTTTCCCTTTAATCTTTGTATTATATTAATAGGAGTTCATCAACTTTGAATATCACTGATACTCAAAATACATTCAAAGATATCAGTCATCTGGCATCTACCAGGACACAATATGAAAGGAAGCATGCACGGGTGCAATTGCAATTAAAGGAAAGGATTTCCATGTACCAGTTTTATTTTATACTTTAACAGACTAAGATTTAGGCTTGAGGGGAAAAAATGCAGTTTAATTACGTCTATCCACAGTCACAAAGTCAACAGCAACCACTGCATCAAAACTAGACTAGTCTGAGGGAAAAACAGGAGCATGTGGGAGAGGGAAGCACCCTGCCCTCCCTTCGTTTTGTGACTCTGCTTTCCAGAAGAAAAGAGGGCTTCTGGAGAATAAGGTCAGCTGCAGAAAAGAGAACCGAGTAAAGAATATAGTGAGAAACAATAGAGCAAAAGACATGGCATCAGGAAGCAAATGTGCCTATGAAGCAAAACCAGAAAGTTAGGAAAGAACAGCCTGTGCAATGCATCTGAAAAGACAATAGATATCTAGAAGGGAATAAATAAAGCAAGAAAAACAGGAGTCAAGGCACAGGATGTGAATTTTCCATCTTTTTTGTTTGCCTTTTTTTTATTTTGCATGAACATACAGGAGATAGACACTGGTCAACAAGACAGCAGTTATGCAGAAAAGGCAATAGCTGTAAGAAAAAGCAACTATTTGCAACGTTTCAGAGGGAAATGAAGAAGATGACAGGACAGAAAAGGTAGTTCAGAAGATGTCTAGAACAAATAAACACGAGAGAGGATAGGTAGGAGAAATGGGTATACTTGATTGGATGAAAGGCAATACAGACTGTGGAAAGGGACAGAAAGAATTCAGCAGGGGCAAGGGACAGAAAAAATCCACAGAGAGAATAGAAGGATTTACGAAGGAGGGAAAGCTGCATCCTGGCAGAGCCTGGGGGAGCCATGGAAGGGACTCAGACAAAAGTGGTGAGGAGCTGGAAGGGGCTGGGTGTGGTGAAGAGAAATGTAAACTGCTTGGAGCCTCTGCGTGGGGGAGTGGATGGCCTGAGATTGCCATATTACAGCTAATCCTCTCCCTCCTTCTACCCTCAACACTGTAGGGAAACAATTCCTTCAATGCTTGATCATTCAAAACAAATGTTCCGCATTTTTTTCAAAACAAATGCTGTCTGGATTAAGACAATTTAAATTTACTTGAAAACAGTCCAGATCTGGAACTTGTAATGAAAACTGCTGTTTAATCATGTGGATTTCAACATCTTACATTTGCTCCTTTTTCTTTTCAATATTAGGCCTATTTTAGACAGGGGCAACCCCAAAGGGGCGTGTGTTCACAGGGACAGAAAGGACTGGGTGCCTCAGAGCCAAAAGCAGCTCGGCATCAGTACTCCAGCAACATGATTTCAGCTCACTCGTGACAAATGAAAGCCCTCACCACAAAGATCCAATTTTTGAACAGTGGAACATTGCACCACGCCCACCTCTCCTGGGAGTCAAACAGAAAACACTTCACTGTCTTCAGCGACAGACACTGTCAGGAGCAACTGGAGTCATCACACGTGTCATCCATGTGTCACGTACCCCCATCCCTGTCCTTTTCAAAGAGTTTTGGTACAGGAAGAGGAATTGAAAATCAATTTCAACATGTCCTTTACATTGTTAATAACCCACATGAAAGATTATAAATTATTCTAACACATTTTTTTTTATCCCAACTTTTAACTTTATAATTTATGTAATGTAACTTTTAAATTTATAATTCTGAATATTAATAGAAAAACCAAGTTTCTCAGCCACTACCTTCCTTTCCCATTTACTGAGGGCAATGAGTTACTGCAAAGACATATATTTTAAATTTCATACAAAGACTTCTGAACTAATGTCCAAAGCAAATATACATTCAAAAATGGAATTCTGTAATCAATGTACCTTCTTTGCTACTCATATAACCCAAACTAATTATTATCTATTAAAAGACAGATATTTATAAAGTCCTGCTGTTGTTTTAACTGTGTATTCACCACAATGTTCAGACATGCTGAACTCATTTGCTCATAACAGAAGTCACTGGCAAAATGAGGCCTTTAATTTGCACTTCCTTTTAAGACTGAAATGAAAGACCATCGTTAATGAATTTCAGGCAGCATTGCCAACTCACAAATTATCTCAGGTCTCATGCCATTTTTCTTAAAGATGAACATTCCAGACTCATAGAATTATGCAAAAATATCAGTTTTCAGTTTTTAAATTCCTATTTTTATTCTCTGTTATTGTGGAGGGAAAAGCCACAACACATTAGTAATATTATATATCAAATAAAGTAAACTGTAGTCAGGACTAAGAGAGCTGTTTCGTCGTACTTTTTCACATCTGCTGATGCAACTAGTATTTTCCTTCAGTTGGCTGTAAAATTATGGCCTAATAAAAACCAACAGATGAATTGGTTTTAAAGTTTGAGAAGGAAAACATTTTACATTAGCCTTGGACAGTTTGCCTTGGACTTCTGTTTGTCAGTTTATTCCATGTACTTTGGATCTCCTAAAACACACACACACACCCCACCTAGTCTTTTTAAAAAGCAATATTCAGTTATCGTTATTCAGCAATGCTATGCTTGACTTTTTTAATCAATTTTATTTAGTAAACAGACCAGGAGAAATAAATACTAATTATTCCTAGCTACATAACAAAATAAATTGACATGGTAAAGGAAGCATTTAATGACTAAACAGACATAAATCAACCCTGGTAGGCAGCTGAGTGTCACAGCTGCTCGTTCACTCTCCCTCAGTGGGATGGGTGAGAGAACCAGCAGGCCAAAGTGGGAAAACCCATTGTTTGAGATAAAGCCAGTGCCATATGCAAAGCAAAGCTGTGCATGCAAGCAAAGCAAAACATGGAATTCATGCACTGCTTCCCATGGGCAGGTACATCCCTGGCTGTTTTCAGGAGAGTAGGGCTGCATCAGGCACAAGGGTTATTTGGGACGACAAATGCTGTGACTCTGAGTGTCCTCCCTTCAGTTTGCTGAGCATGACATGATGGGATGGAATATCCCTTTGGTGAATTTGGGTCAGCTGTCCCTGCTGTGCTCCCTCCCAGCCTCTTGTCCATCCCCACCCTACTTGCAGGGTGGGAGCAGAGTGAGAAACTGGGAAAGCTTTGACTCTGTGTGAGCCCTGTTGGACAACTAAGCTAAAACATCAGCATGTTATCAAATACTGTTTCGGTCTGAAATTCAAAACACAGCACCAGACAGGCTGCTACAGGGAAAATTAACTCCATCCCAGCCATACCCAGTACACGACTCCATGCTGCAAAAACAACACACAGGGAAACATGCAAAGACCATACCTTCATTTCAATAACTGTTTGCAGAGCCTTCGTCTTTGCTGGCTCAGGCTGAAGTTGGGTTCTTCTATGCAATTCCTGTGGAGGAACACGATAGAAATAAGCTTGACGGCTCATTTTCCATTATTTTAATCGCTCGTACAAACTCATTGCAACAAAATAAAAGTCGGATGACGAGAAGCAAGTAACTCCAAGTGCTACAGGTGCTTCCCTGGCTGTAACCCCCCTGCCATCGCTGCAGTCCCTGTCTTATGTTACACTCAACTCTGACAGCACATGCGCTATTTCTGAAACCCCTTATCAATAATTAATGTCAAGCGTGACAACCCAGCAAGGAATTTCTTAGTTCAAATACAATGCTGTTATTGCTGCTTAAACACCCAAACTTAATTCAATTGTGTTACTAACTCAAACACTGGTGTTAAATCTTTTACAGTCGTTTCTTCTTAATTTTTCCTCTAATGTCTGAAATAAGCAATTTAAAGACATTATATTCAAATTTGACATTTTAAGGATAATAATTATGTAGTGGGCTGACACAGCACACGCTACAGTAGCAATTACATTTCAGTTTTCACATTTTCATACTGGTTTTTATGCATCTTAATCCACAGACAAAAGAAAAATGGATTGCCGTAGTTAAGACAAAGTTAACAGAACCAATACATACTGGTCTTCATAAAAATAATAGTAAAAAACCCCCACAAGAGTATGAAGACAGCAGCACAATCTCATAAAACCAGAGTTGTATCTTGGTATGATATATCCCAATAAGAAACTCACATAACTACCTGGAAAAAATGTAGTAAAGGCGTGACAAAACATTTTCATTTGAGAATTTGGTGATGCTTATTCCCTTCCCATAAACCATCTGAGAGATTTATTATTAAAAAAAACCTGAACCAGGACAGATATAGTCCCATTTCCACTCCTTTGGAGTCCTTCTGCTCTAAAGGAGAGGAGTGTCATCCTTGATGTCCTTATGTCTCAGTTCTTTCTACTGCAGTGCTCCACATAACCTTGTAGCCATGAAAAAGACATTTATGCTTGAGGCCAAGGAGCCAAGGTCATTCACCTAGGTCTTGCCTACCTTATAACCCACAAGTTTAAAAGTCATCATTTTTTGTATCACAAACTGTCAATCAGTTTCTTCTTCTGTTTAGCAACAAACATATTGCTGATCCACAACTTTGAGAAACAACTGTTCTCAAAGACTAAGTAGTAGGAGTGACTTTCTGTATGTTATTAAACTAAAGTCTACTGCTAATAAACATCTTTATAAAATAGATTTAAAAAATGTGTGGCCTAATATATTAAAGTAACCAAAAGAGACAAGTTAGTATACCTAATGCTAAGTAAGTCTGAATGCTTTTTTATTAGGTTAAACATATTGCAGGTACATATACATATATTTAAGCTGCATCTAACAGATAACAATGAACTTACAATTTTGCTTTTATGATTTTTTCAAATGCTTTGGCATTTATGGAATTCTTTCTGCATTTATAAAATCATATCTCTGATTAGTCCTTTTTTGTTGGTTTTCTTCTTTTAATTTAAATGTGACTCTCCATATTATAAAAAGAAAGAAATTTTTCAAATCACCTATGCAAGGAATCTCTCAACCACCAACAGCTGTTTGTCTTAGATGAAAGAAGTACCTTCACTGCACAACTGTTTTAAAAAATAGGAGTATGTAATGAATTTGTCATACAGTTATACAAAAGAATAGTTGGCCAGTCATACCACTATCAGATCAGCAAAAATTACAGCTAATTCTAAGACCAGACTTTGCTCCCCAAGGCCATATAAACTGAGCTGGAATATAAACAGGATTCCACACATTGCCCAGGGAGACAAACCAGAGTTTCCACCCCTTAGCCAAAGATGAATAGACTGCCAAAGATGCATATTCCGAGATGTCTATCATAGCATGAAGCCTTGCCTCATAATGCTTTTCCTGTTTGCTTTATGAATCAATCTGATGCTGGCTGACTTAAAAGCTTTTCTTCTCTATTCCTGATGGTAAAATGAAGCAGACTTTAGGATTCTGGAGAAGATCAGAAAATTACTCCCACTTCATTATTTTGTGTGGGTTTTCTTCCAATCAGATTCAAATGTTTGGAGACTCCCACAAGGCTCAGTTCTTGAATTTATGTTGTTCCAGGTATGTGCTTTTTCATTTGGGGTACCTGATTCAGGGATATACTTTTGGGGTACTAATTTAAGGATACAGTTTATGTGCACGATACACTGATTTTCTTACTCCGAGGATTTCAAATTTGCCTGAACAGCTAAGCAAGAGATACTCTGGAGATTTCAGAAAGTCCTCATAGCCTAAGGAAACCAGATTTTTATCCATTACATCATTTCTGGAATGATGTGATTTTCTTGTTTACAGTTTCTTTTAATAAAAAGTCCAGGGAAACAAATAAGAATATGTGGGGGGAAAAAATCAAAAACTTATCAGGGATAGTTTCTTTTAACCTAAACTTTATTAATGGAACTCTTGATACTTATATCCACAACAAAGTACTTGTTCCATCATCTCAGCAACGATCAAAGCCTATACTAAAAATCTCTGAGTTGCAATCATTTATAAAATTAGACTTTCTTTATATCCCTCTATATGACATCTGCAATTAGTAGTAATTCTGAGCAACCACTTTGCACAGGCAAATTAATTATAATTCTGTGTAACCAAATGCCCACACCTCGTCTTTCCTGATGATGCTTAGTTGTCAAGGTGATTAACGCACCCACACAAAACTGACAGGTAATCAGATCTTCTTCACATTAAATTTACTTTAATAGTCTTTGCTTTTAGATTAAAATGTGTTTCAACCCAAACCTGGCCATTGCTTTCTCCTTCTGCAGTATTAGGTTAGCATCCTGTATTGACCTCAGCAGTAAATTTAGCACACAATTTTAACACTAATTTAAACACCAGAAAAAAATCCAAAGAGGAGGCAGGTTATATTTATAATCCTAAAATACTGGTGGGAAGATGAATTCTACCCTTTTGTTCAGAAATCGATAGGAAGATATTGCTAGATTTTGTCATTATTCACTGGTGCTGAAAATCCCCACCATGTAGTATAATCTGAACCCAATACTAATTACCCAAATAAAACTGTGTTTTTATCCCAGCTTTAGTAAAAGACACTTCATCCCTTGGCTGCAGGAAAGTCAGAGTGCTGCAAACTGATCCTTCTCTACTCTGTTTCTGAAGTATTTTATTAATGTTCCCAAGACATCAGTGACTGTGGTGTTCTCATTCAATGATACCAACCCTGTCAATGTAGTTCAAGGTTTTACCTTTATTTACACAAAACTGCCTAAAATAATGACACAAAGTGCTAGAAAGGAAATGTTCAGAAAAACAGGCAATTTAGAGATGGTGTGAAGCTGTCAGTGAGCATCTGCATTTCAACTGGTATGCTTCCACTGATTAAAGAACAAAAGGAAAATGGAATCAAAAACTAGATGATGTTTAAAAATTAACATGAAATTCAAGATTTCTGAAAAATAAAGACATAAAAGCAACAAAACCATCAGAATCAAATAACCACTGGAAGAAGAAAGAAATTATTAAAGAAGGCAGCATAAAAACTGGCATGAGAAACCATTGTGTCAGTAAATGCAGCTTTTTGCCTTCCTAGACAAAATGCACAAATCTGTAAATCACAGCAGGCAATGGTGCAGGAGCTGCTAGTTCTCTCAAACACCTTAAAGCACACTGGTTCCATTCTCCTGGAAAAGAAAGCCTTGGTAGTTCTTCTACAGGATCAACTTGTCTGAACTTTAAAATTTAGATCAGCAGTATTTAAATATTTCAATCAATCATTTAAGTAAAAGCACAGCGCTTACCTAAAGTGTCTGAACAGCAGTGTTTCTTCAGCCAAAAATACCATTAGAAACACTGATCAAATTAAATTTAACCAGAATTCTAGAAAAATGTAACATACAGGAATTAATTCATTCTTAACGTACACACTTACCTGTTCTTTTCTAACTCTTCACGTCTACCCCCAGCCACAAGAGTAATTTAAATGAAAGTAGATTTTAAAAAATCCTGATCAAACACTTTATCTTTCTGGAAACCATAAACTGACAACACAGAATTCCCACGCCTGTCTCCAGCATGCCAGAATAAGGAGCCCCGTTATTGGAAAGGATTTTAAAAACCTTGTTCCATGGACTGTCTTTTAAAACTTCACCATTATAGGTACTGGAACTCTGGGAAAACCTGTTAAAGAAATTTTGTCAAATCCCAACAAATTTCATAGCATGAAGAAATGAAAATGTGTATATAAGGACATGAAACGAAAAATTAGAGGAAATATGAAGAGCTGATAGCTACAAAAGTTCTACAGAGAGTTTCTTAGTAAATTGGATGTATTTAAATTTGTTCTCACAGTTAAGCAAAATACTCAGATGCATGCCTAATTCTCTCTCCATTTATCATTTGAAATAAACAGATATGACTTTCGATGAATATGAAAGAAATTGCATTAATCAGGCACCACCACCAAACTACAAAACAAAGGTCAGTAGTCCATCACCATGGACAAGTCCAACAACAATCTGAATGGCCTCAGTATTACTCTTGAACAATGAGTCTAACACCACCCCTGGCCTACATTAAAAAACTTGGAGATGTAAAGAGTAGGAGGGGGAAAGGAGGAGTTTTTACACCAGTTGAAAACCACCATATTGAATCAAGAGCCAAAGTACATCTTTGCAATGATCAGACTTCCATTTATTCCTGAATTCATGCAGGTAAGAGGGGCTTATGAAGTTTTACTAATGTGCCTGAAGACAGACTATGAGGAAAAATAATCTGAGCATTAAGAAACTCAGCTTTTCTTTGCCTTGTATGTCAAGAACACCTTAAGCAACCACGTGCGTTGTCATACTGGAAGAGTGTCCTCTGGCAAGAGACCACATACAAAAAGTTTCAAGTGAAAACATGATTTGTATATGGAGCTTGAAATGCACGTGGGACAATTTAGTTTGTAATGTAGAATGTTTCCTGAAAGGAGCTACTGAAACTCCACTTTTACCAGAATTCTCGAAAATTTATTTCTTTTCTTTGTAGAAAGAATAAAGCTTCAAGGGGATCGTTTCAGTTTTGCACAGTATCATTAATCTCTTTTCCTCTTACCAAAATTACTTCTCCAAATTTAGGAAAAGGGAAGAGTTATTGCTTCACACATATCTTCAGAAAAAGAAACTTTGATGATAAACAGTTTTCTCCCTTTTCACCATCTTCTTTAAGAACCCATACCAAAACCCCTGAGTGCCTGCAGTAAAGGAAGCCCATATAATTTGTTTTCAGGGGCAGTCAATTAGAATCAGAAAACAGAAGTTCCAACTGCTGCTTACACTTCTGCAAAGCAAATATAGTCTAGAAACATCTTGGCTAAAAAACTTTCTCTTTGCAGTACACATAAAGCTTTAAAAACTGCACGGAAAAATATGCCTTTTTTTTTAAAAGCTAAAAGTTTAAATAGCCATTTATTAATAACCCAGGTGCACTAAAGAGTCACTTAATTTGCAGTAGGACACATCAATGAGATATTTTTGTGAGTTATAAACCAGGGGATTTTTAGGTATTTGGTTTTGGGTGTGGGGATCTTTTTTTAGAAGACTATCTTATATTAAAATCACATCTTCAAATTCTTAAAATGTAAAATCCTTATTGTAACAAATCCTTTGTGTAATCCGTAGTGTTTAAAAAAATCCTTATCCAACAAATCCATGATTTTAAAGACTTATTTCCACTACTTCCCTCCCATTTAGAAGCCTGAGCACACAAAACTTTTTAATAAGGTTGAAAAAGAAAGTAATATCCCATCAGTTTTACAATAAGTGTAACACTAACCATGGAGTAATAATGGAATTCCACCTTAGGGTGTAACTAAGAATAGACTTCCCTTGCTCCTGCCATCAAAAGCATACAGGCAAAGCTTAAAAGGGTGAAGTCCCAGCAAAGATTACCAAATACAATCCCAAGATCCAGAACACACAGCAGAGATGCTGCTATGTGCCAGCTCCGCTCTTCATAAATAATAAAAAACCAAAACCATTTAAATTGTGGACAGTACTGTGAGATGGGATGTTACCAGCAGTGCCAACACACAGTGCTCGTGGTATTTCTATAGGCCAGTTCATCTAAGTAGAGGAAAACAGTTTTCCAATAGCTCTTCCCATATTCATACAGCTAACCTCCCAACAGTTTCCTTAAACAGGCTGAAACCTAAGGGTTCTGTCCTAGAAAAACAAAAAGACAAAGGCTGATATCCTGTTTAGTGCTTTCCCCACCTTCCAACCTACCGACACACCCAGCAATACTTGTTTAATTTCTACTCTGAACCAGTGCTCCTCTTCAGCCTGATTGCAGATGCAAAAACAATTTAAATTATTAAATTAAGAACTTATTTCTCAAATGGCAGCAAAATAGCCCTGCCAAAACCAGAGTCACACTCGACAACTCAAAGCCAGAAGTACACATTTCACACACTTGCTGCACAGATCTCATAAGGTTACTGAAGAATGTGTTAGCTGGTGCTAACATGCACAGAACTTCAAACATGCTGTTCACTTTTCTGGTAGAAATCCTTCTATAAACTTAGCATTGATAAAACATCAATCACTAAACAGCCTGAGGCAGCCCAGGTGAGTGCTGGCATTTCCCATGTGATGCCCAGCCCCTTGTTGCAGTAATACTCAAATTGATTAGCATGGGACTTTTCAATTTTGAAAAGCATAGTGTTATCTACTAATGTCCATATGTATTAACGGGTATACTGTTTTGTTATTACCTTTTCTAGCCTATCTTTTCAGGCCTCTTTTCCCTTCATGTGGACTTGGTGAAATCACTAGCTTAAATAACTTAGAGGTTTGATTTACAGTTCTGTAATTCTCCAGGAAGCGCTTTTCTAAATACGGGTGGGTTTTACTTACATGCATTTAAAATTACTGCTGGCTTAGGCTATTTAGTATTTAAACTTTATCACCAGTGCCAGCAAGCATCAGAGTTAATAACACTTCAAATGTGTAAGTTCATTGCTCTGTGGTATAGCAAGTTTTTTTTAAAATGCAAATAAAGTTTTGTGACAATATTTGTGGTGTCTGTCAGGGGCCCATATTGGGACCAATACTATTCAATACCTCAATCAATGGGACCGAGCACACCCTCAGCAAGCTTGCAGGTAACACCAGGCTGAGCAGTGCTGTTGGTATCACTGAGGGAAGGGATGGCTCAGAGGGACAGTGACAGGCTGGAGGAATGTGCTCCTGGGAACCTCCAAGGGCAAGGTCCTGCACCTTGGGGACAACACCCAGTATCAGAACAGGATGGGTGATGAACAAGTGCATTGAGAGCAGCCCTGCAGGAGAGGAGTTGGAGACAGTGGTAGATGAAAAATTAGATATTATTTTCTGACAAAGATGACAGTTATCATATCGTCACGTAAAGGAATGTCAAAGCTCTCAGTTTACAAAATTATCTCCCCTAAATATTCAGAGAAATGCCATCCCTACATTCCTAAGTGCTCTATACAGCTGTTAGGTTATGCAAACGTACGGCAGAGTGGGACATGAGAGCACTAACCTACAGAGATAAGACAGACAATTTTTCACACAATTTGAGTGTTGGGCATGCTTTAGCAAGTGGGCATTTTGGTTTGGTTTTTTTTTTTTTTTAAAAAAAAACCTTGTAAACAGCATGCTTTTTAACCAAAAGCTAAAATTTTATGCTTGCCAAAACTCACCACACCAAAACCTCACTAAAAAAAGAAAGGAAGAAATTAATTTCCATTGATTTTAAAAAAAAAAAAAAAAATCCTATTTTTGGATCTGACAGCAACTGAATTCAAGGCACCCACAAATTCACTGCAGCTCTGCCTATCAGTTGAGATTTGCCAACCAAGTCAGTCTTTCTCGAGAGGGAAGAGGTAGAGGGCAATGTCTAAACATTTGAGAATGCAGAACACTTATTTCACTCTGAAACTAACATTGTGCAGAAGAGCCTGAACCCAATATTACAAGAACATATTAAAATCAGAAAAATAGAGCTGATTGTGTATGAGAATATTGGAGCGAAGCAAATAACACCAATGTCCTCTACAACAGCCTTGCTGCACAGACTGTGCTACCACAACTACAGAAAAGAACTGTTCAAGTCACACAGGAAACAACCTGCACAGGTAGTTAGCATTGCCTAATTGAATATTTACCATTTTGTGAAGTTTGTCAAGAGT
Source organism: Dicrurus megarhynchus (assembly GCA_013399195.1). Lineage (NCBI taxonomy): Eukaryota > Metazoa > Chordata > Aves > Passeriformes > Dicruridae > Dicrurus > Dicrurus megarhynchus. The sequence goes on from VXAD01008598.1 coordinate 1,974,203, forward strand.
TTGCTGAACTGAAGCTCACACATCAGCTCACAATAATTTAAAAAAAAAAAAAAAAGGAATAAAATCCACTTAGCACCTGCTCCAATTCTTTTTCCATTGCCTGGGAAACTAAGTGTTGCTTGGTAACTCAAATCCATCTGTTCAAATTTCCTCTTTCACTCCTCCCTTTTTATAAGAACAGAAAACCCAGCCCTGAAAATATGATCAGAAAAAAAAAAAATCCACCAACATATTTTATCACTGCATAAAAGATACAACATATCCTTATCTGTTTTGAAATGATGGCAGAGTAAAAAGTATCTGATATTGTCTCTTAGAAACAACAACACATCACAGATAATTTATTTTGGAAGAATGGGAAAATAAATTCTTTATTTTATTCTTTTCCCTTACCTCAGGGCAATACAAGGAGCAAGACACCACCTCCTCACACAGTTCAGAGACTTCATCTTTCCTGTATCTAAATGCTGACATGAACATATATAGACCAGGGGCTGAGGCACAGTTTAAAAACTACTTCCCTGTGCATCAGTACTCAAAATAAATGCTGAATGCATAGATACCACAAATATCCAAATGCTTCATTTTCTCTAGAGATGTAAATCAAAAGAATCTCCACTGAAATTACTGCTGTTATCTGTTGTGATTAAAAACAGACCTTAAAGGAGAATTTTTGAAACTTTGGAAATCTATGGGATGATCTTTGCATAGGATAAGACTAGAAAACAGGCAAATGGAGAAAAACTGCACATTGATGTAGGATACTAAATTCTGTACAGAAGACACAATCACATGTATTTAAAAAAAGCCACCATGTTACAAACAGAAGTGGCAGCAACAACACCACCACAGTTATCTACTTTCCATGTTTTACATTTTTTAGGCACTAAACTTACATCAGTATAGGTATGGGGCTTAGTTTGTTTTGATAACTTTTGGAGCCCTTACTGCAGAAGGCCTGAATACAGCAGGTACAGTTTCAACAAATAGAAGTGCCTTAATATACTGAGAAAAAAATTACATGCTATGCATTATCTGACTTCTCTATCTTTTCAAACTCAAAAACTTGGAATTACTGCTATTATAAACATATTTTGTCATATTTGTTCCAAAAGAGAGGCAGAGTCAGCTCAAGGCTTTTCAGAGTAACACTTTGTTTCAGGAGAACTTCATGAAGAAAAAGGTTTAATGTTCTCTCCTACTCTCAGCCAGACTGTCCTTCTTCAGAAGAACACATTCTTTTTTTTCTGTGGAGCATAGGACAATGTAGCTCATGACAAGCCCACTACTACTGCAAGGACCTCAATTCGTACCCTAGGAGCTTTCTCTTCTTTACCATCTCTCCTTTCTCCTGTACATTGAAATTAGAGCTTAACTTACTCAGTCTAAGGCAAGAATGGGATGCACAGACAAGATGCCATCAACCCTTTCAAGCTCTGGTTCAGACACTGAAGAACAGGTAAAAAGCAGAGAGGTTACAGCAGCCAAAAGTCTCAACTTAAATATTTTTGAACTTCCAGAATAAAAAAGTCTATACATAAATAATAAACTCCTCCCCCCTTGCAGGATTTGCACATATTGATCAGCAGCATTCTTAAATAGACATCTACATGGACCTTTATATACCTGTATACATTTCATACAATGATAAGTATAGATAGCACAATACCAGTTGCTATTCCACAAAATGAGTATTTTTAATCATCAAAGTGGTAAAATTCCCACTGTATGTAGGAAACCAGAACAATTTATTGAGCCCACAGCCTCTTCCTTTCTGCTCACTTGGACAGTTATGCCAGGTTGCATTTTCATGAAAAACTTGTAACTCATCACTAGTCAAAAGACCAAGTGCACATCCATCCTGTGTGTAAAAATACAAACACGTCCCATCTGTAAGCAGACACATCCTGTCACTAAGTCATTCCAACAGCATTTTGATAATCCATTAAATCTACTTCTCATTTTGAGGTGGGAAAGTAGGTCAGAACACACAGGGTGTTTCATACAGAGCTACTTCATCCACCCACTCTAACAATTGCACAACCCTGGCAGTCCCAGGGAAGAAAGAACTGTTTCTTCATCAGGACAGCGAAAGACAACTCACACGACACCTTATGTGCCAGCAGTGATCAGGACCCACAGTTTTAGGAATCCACAGTGGTGCCTCCTCTTCCAGGGTCAGGAAAGCACACACAGTGCTCCCCCTTCAGCTGAACAGCCTCTGAGCAGCACAGGGGATACACTGCACTGCTCCCAGGGGAATATTAACTGCAATAGATTCTTTACATGACAGCTGATTCAGGTTTCTTATTCACACGAGTTGGATGAACAATCCTAACTCATTATTTATGAAAATATTTCTGAGCTAGAGAAATTATTTTTGTGCCATTTTTATTCTATTAGCTTGTGACCCCCCACAACAGGCAAATGTCAGTTATCTCATCACTGAACAGAAATACGTAGAACAGAAACAGAATTCTCAACATGCTAAAAGATTCTTGTTAAAGTCATTTCAGTCAATAAGCTGTTTCTTCAATGTTTGTCTTACACTACACATGCTCCATAGTACAACTACTAGCCAAAATTCCACTTCAGAACACTTTTTGCCCCCCACAAATGCCAAAAACCTAAAATACCAGCAATGTAAATGAGAAAGGATATACAATACCATCAGCAAAATGACCAGTATAAGTGTTGATCTTATTTCTCCATTCTAACTACATGAAAAAGATGATTTTTATACAACTGTCAAACTACCTTCAGTTTGACAAGGAAATTTGCAACAGCACAGGTTGGCAGAAGATCCAGAGTTACTATGGAGATTTGATTTGTAGAGTTCCACTTCAAAAGAGCAATTATCTCTGGAAAACACAGTATGTTGCTAAAGAATCCTTAGCCATAATGAGAAAAGCAAATCTGAAAAATTCTTGATCTCTATTTAGCACTTAATAAATGCATTAACACTTCACAGTCTATATAGTGTTCACAAAATTTGCAAAATGAAGATTTGTAGGTAAGTGTATACCAAATGAATTCTTTTCAGAATATTCTATGACCTAAAAGAATAGAAAACAGAGAAAACGTTGGTCTGTGTGCTGACACATGGATTATGATATGCATAACAAAGAGAACCAACATTTTTCTGACTTTTAATTACAAATAAGTTTCAAAAACCATCTCACAGACATTAATAATATAGCTCTGAAATAGCTGAGCAAAAAGCAGTAAGTGAAAACTACCAAATTTCACTCAATAGTTCTTTGCCAAGTCTCCACTTTAAAGACCACTGTATTTTAGGGGATGAAATAATTTTATTTCATCATTTAGTCTTAAGCCCAGTTATTAGAAGACAAATATTAATGCTGTTAACTCACTGATTATCAAGTTAAGAGAAACTCTCTATGCACCGAGGCTGCAATGAGCTATGGCCCCTCGCTTAAACATATTTATGTTTTATCTATACATCAATTCTTACACTTTTCTTCTGATACTTCTGTTAGGAGTTAGGCACCTATTAATGCTGACGCTTCTCTTTAGGGATTCTGTAACTCATACTGACTATTCTTATCTTTCCACCCTCCCTTCACACTACAGAACAACTTCACCTCAATACCACCTGAAATGTTTCATTTCATCTCTCTTATTTATTTCATCTCTCTTTCTTAAGTTTTTACAGGCTTAGACCAGGTCAGTCCTAACAATTCCTTCAAATGTGGCAGTTTATTTTCTATGCCTTCCCAAACATCCCTGAGAGGAATTTGATTGAGGCCTTCTGTAAATCACTAGGGAGCTTGAATCTGTCACTGGTCTAAGCACATAGGACTCACTGAACATGCCAAATCTTCACTCTAGGTATAAATGCCATTCATACACGTTCCATAGTTTTAATTAGCTGATTAAGCTACATTTAGAAGCTCTCAACAAGTACAGAATGTACCATATTGTCACTAAAAGACAAAAAAATCTGCTAAGTTACCCAGCAAGTCTATGAATTGGCAGATTTTCCCTAATTTAAATATAGCAGTAGGCTGATAATAACCATTACCCAAGCTCTACTGACATCAGATAAACCTTATAAACACAGACATTTTGGCACAAGATAATTCAAAACAGAGAGTTCTAAATAATTTAACAGTTAAAAACTGTAAGATGTAGGTTAACTGTACAGAGAAGAGAGAAACTGTGTGAAGTAAGAACTGAAACCTAGAGAGTACAAAAAGTTAGCTGGTGGAAAATTGCCAACTACATAACTCTGCTGACATATTATAGAAACAATTTATTTCATAGTTTACTTACTGTATTACTTCTTGGTTAAATACTATCTGGTTATTTACAGCTCTCTATGGACTCTCACAATAGAGTCAGGCAGATTTTCTAGGCCCCTATGTCTTACCACACAGCCTCCATTTTCAAAATCACTTCTTCACATACCCTGCCAATTGATGGACTTATCCCACAAATGTCAAAAATTCTTGGCATCAACTCCTACCTAACAGCACTATCTTCAGGAACAGGTCCATAGTCAGTACCTCAGCATGCTAAAGGCTCCCTTTACATGCATTATTCACTTTCTATTTGGATATTGCTCTGTGCCTTTTCTTAGAGGGCTGGATTTCAAGGCTGAACTTCAGCTCTCAGCAGGTCTCTGTGAACCAATGGTTTGACTCTTTCCTTATTTACATCAGCACAAGTGTAATTCTAGTCAGGGACATCACTGCAGCAAAGTCACTGCAGATTAAATCATGTGCAAGTCTGTTAAGTATAACAATGAATAAAGATACTCTGCGGATCTTACTGTATTTAGAGGCAATAAAGAGGAAATGGATGTAACATTTTCATTTAGTAGCAAACATGCCAACAATAAAGCATCATTCTAAGTTACTCTTTTATTTGCATTTCTCTTTCACTGCTCAAGTCCTCCACATGCCATATCTCTGTAGACACAGTTTTGGAAGTGTATTATTCTATGAAAAACCTAATGCCAATGTTTCTTTGCACTTGTAATAAAAACATACTTAAAAATAACTACGTTTTATATACTTTTATTGTAAGCTCTTTGTCTTATTGCATTTGGATGACAGTGTTTTCTTTAGAACAGTTTACAACATAAGGACATATTTTTATAGCAAAAAATGAGTGCAATGTAATCCTTCTCTTCGCAGGCTTCTGATCCTCTTATTGTTCACGTGTTCTGTGAGGAAAACGGTGCTACACAGGGTGATCTCATCACAGGGGTGATCTAAGGGAAAGAATGGTACAATGATGGTTTAATTTATTTTATTTTACAGAGCAGTTAGGTAAAATGATGGTGATTCTGTACTTTACTTCATTCATATCTATCATGTAGCATTCTAAGAAGCAGCTACTCTATAGGCCTCATATCAAATGGGCAGAACTACAAGCCAAGGAACTGCATCATTACCTGCCTCCATTTAGTCTTTCAAGTTGGGATCATCAACTTCTTTTTTTGACCTTCCTCCTATGCAATACATTTCCTACCAGATGTTAAGAATCTGCAAGACAGGAAAAGGGAAAAAGAACCCTAAATTGATTTGAAACTTCTATCATTAGCCAACCCCTTAAAACAAAAGGTAAACCGAGAAATTAAAATATAATGATAAAGTAAATTTAATTGAAAAACTAGAAAACAAAAATATTCCCAGATACATGCACAAATTGTTAGCTCTGTGATCACAAACATAAATACAAGTGTGACTGACAAATAATTCGTTCACTGGAGCAAACTTACCACAGAAAGGCTGGTAGGACTTCTGTGGTTCACCGGGAGGAATGGGTCACCCTGAGGGCCCCCCTTTAGTTCTTCTGCTACACCCTGATGTTCTCCCCATCTGCAGATGTATGCATACAGAACAATCCCTACATACAGAATAAGTACCATTTTATGGGGTTCTTTTGAATCAATCAATGACTGGCTCACAAAATGAAAAATGGTCGAGTTAATGAGGGTTTGCTTGCTCAGGAAACAGACCTGAATATGGTTCAAAATTTCACTTAACTTGTTGGTTCTCTTTCCTACCTCTAGGAAGAGGAACTGAATCTCAATATCTTTATCTCTCTTCTTGAGCAACATTAATTCTACAAATTTTCTGTTAGAATAGCTTTCAAAAACAATTCTTGGAAATTCAACTCTATCACAGCTTATCTGGTTGTAAACAATTTGTTTGCAATTATTTATTCACAATAAACAATATTTTAGACGTTAGAATTAAAGATGAGGTTTGACACATTGCTCTTTTGCTTATGCACTTCTCAGGGGGTTGACTGTTGTGTTTTGGGGTGGGGTTTTTTTTTCAATAATTAAAATTCATATGAATTGTTTTTACTTTAAATTACTCAACACTCTCCAGCCTTACTCATGAGGTAGGTTTTTCCTGATAGTCATATGGGTTTCCAATAGTTGCACACCAAATCTTCTAGGCATAGTGTTTAAACGTGGTTATGCTCAATTACCAACATCTAAATACAGATGTTTATATCCATATTTGGCTGTTAATCATTATTTACCCGTACCCATCTGAATTGTAAAAGTTTACTTTATCTGCAGATACCAGATGAAGAAAAAGCAGACTCTGTACTTCTATTATTAGATTAGCTCTATAAGGTTATTAAATATGGATTTAGTTGACAGTAGACCAGAATTTTCAAGCTTGAGTGAGAAGAGACCCTGCCTCAGGGTAAGGCCTAAAGAACAGAGCAAGAACTACTCAGGCACAGCAGCAACAGTTGGAGAGAGCAGGAAAATTATTTTCCAGGTAACACAACTTATACAAATAACCCCATGGGCTCCTCTCACCATGTGACTTCAGAATCTGAGAAATTCTAATCTAAACCAAAAGAACTGAATATTCTCCTGGCTGGAAGGTGGGATATCTAAAAAGTAAGTCTCTCAGAGATTTAATTGTAATTTTTAATTATAGGTACTCAGAACAAAACATTTACATGAAAACTTCCTTGCAACAGTGGAAGGAACTGCAGGTGTCCCTTTTATATTTTCTGCACGTGTTCAGAAGTGGCTCTAATACTGCCAGCACTAAGACACAAAGTGTTTGCTCAGAATTGAAATATATCTGAATTACAGAACATTCTTTGCCTTGCACTTGGAAGTGCAGTTTAATGGGGATGTACAGAGTGTGTTCTGCCCTTCCATTCTGGAGCAGCTCAGCTCAGCACACTTGCACTGACTACCTTCACTAGGGCTGGACATCCTCAAATATCCTGGGAAACACAGCATTGCCATGAACGCAGAGCTTCTCTCAAACTCTTGGAAAGCTACTGAGTTTTCCTTCCAGTAATTCTGAAAAATCCCAAGCTGCTACAGAAAACATATTTACCATTTCGGCAGAGTTTGAGGACTGAAAGTCTCGTGGTGTATTTAGGCATCACAAAGAGAACTCTCCCCTCAGTTTTTGCAGATGGTAGGAGTTTTGCACATTATCTAAGCACGAATGCTGTATTTTTACATGAATACATATCAAGCTCACTGGGCTTCAAAGGTTCAGGCCCTGAACACATCTTGTGCGGCCTTTAATTTCCAAAATTTATTTCTCAAATTTTGCTCAGTGTCCTTCAACCATAAAGAAATTAAGATGGTATCCTACTAAGTTCCAAATACCCTAAAATACCAGCAGAGCCTATTCAAAGAAGCCAAGCAAAATCTGGAACAGTTACATCTCACTTCTACTTCTCAGACCGCTTCTCTGGTAATATTACATGAAAACAAAGCATCCTGAATATTCTAAGCTGTGAAATTAGATTTTGTCAAGACTTTAAGCAAAATCGTAATAACACCATCATTCAAAGGGTTTTCCTTCATCAGAAAAAAAAACTGCTGAGGTCTTAATGCCAGTAATTTCCAACAGAAAACATTTAACAGAAAGCAGTCTGGGCACTGCTCAGGTTACAAGTGAACGTATTTTATACTTTAGCTTTTGCATTACCGTAACGCATTATCTCACATAATTAGATTTTTCCAAAACCTCTAGAAAATGAACTTTCCACATGCTCTGGATGTTTGTTTATTGGCTAAACATGGTGTGCATGAACTAAACAATGCATTGTAGTCACAGGAATTATGAAAGAGTAATACTACAGCCTAATGGACTACAGAAATAGCTCTGTAAAACCATCATTTATCTCTAGCACAATGTCTTAAACATACTACAGACTTTTATAGTTTGGATCTTTATGTCAAAAAGAAAAGGCAGAGATGAAAAAAAACCCACTCAATATGAACCCCCAAAATATCCTCAGTACTAACTCCTTAGCTCCAAAGCTGTTCTTCTTCCCCTATGATAATGTACACACCGTCTAAAAGTGAGTGAAAAACTTGTATTTTTCACATGCCACTGAGCAAGCTGCAGTATAAGACTTTTCTCAGTTACTTTCTGATATTTTTGCCTTTCCTGTTTCCTTGATATTAAGCAATAGTTCCTGAACAGATGGCCCACTAAAAAATAAATAAATAAATCATAGCCCATACTGTAACAGTCCATGTGCTACTGAAAAAAAAAATACAGTTTAAAACCATCTTTTAATTCAGTGCTATTTCATCTTAACACTTAAAAGCAAGACAGACTTTCTTTCATTAAGGAGTCAAAGAATTGCTTGCTCGCTTAACCCCAACTGAGGAAAAAAAAAGTTAGATTTGATTTTTCAGTGCATTAAATTAGATAAGATTAACAGATTCATATAGAAGCATGGTATATTTCTGCTCAGCTGTTATGGTGCAATGACATCTAAAACAGCTTTTGACATGTGCTTTCAAGACAAAGCAATAAATATATTGCTTCCAGTTATCACCTGTAGTGCTGACAATTATGAAAAATTAATGACACCTCATTATTTTCACTCCTTTCTCCACAATCAATCATTAACTCAGTTCCTTTTCAAGAAAACCCCAACCAGTCCCTGAAAATCCCAAAGAACTTTGTTCTTTACAGGTCATTTCCTGCTTTTTTATCTTGCTGGTTTCCAGGTTAGGTGAGACTCTGTCTCTGAGTGTGACAACATCTAAAACCTCATGTCCTTCAGGAACTTGCCAGCAAAGAGAAATACAAGTGTAATAACAATGTAATAATGACTTCCAGTTCTGTCATCACATTGAACAATCCCAATACAAATTACTTTGTTCAGGTACCAGAGTGCATAAATCCACTCTTAAGGAACTGGTTTAACACAGCTGACAATACAATGAAAACTTTTAAAGATATTTCCTTTTCCTAGCAAGCTTTTGATGGGCCATTGACTCAAGAAAGCATGGGAAAAACTATTTTCTGAAGTGTATCTCCACAACTGCCAGGTGTTCTGTTAGAGACTCCACAGTTTCAACATGCTCTGTGTATGTATTGCCTCTCCTTCAAAGGAAGTGTCAATTTCTTAATTTATTTTGACACCAAGAATCAGGATGTGTAGTGCTTCAAATCTGCTGCCAGGTACAGTTTGGACATTAAGATCTCTGAAGGCACGCAAAAGACAGAATTAGTGCAAAATACAGACAGTTCAATTTTATTTCTGAAAACAAACTAGGTGTCCTACAGAGAATTACATTCCTACACTCAAAACCCCACTATTTTCTTCTTCCTGACATTTATATAAATTTTACTGTGTCACTAAAGAAAAGTTACTTTTGCTTTTGGAAACGTTCATGGCAGAAGCATTGGTATCATCACTTTCTCAGACTTATTAGAGAACACTTATGGATGCAGTGAACCCGAGTTTGAATTTACATTGGAGAAAAAAAAAAACTTGTCTAAAATATCTTTAAAAGAACATTTGGCTGTCTTCAGAATCCATCTTTTTTATGAGACATTTCACATAGTACTCCTATTCCAAAAAAACTAATGCAAATCATCTCCCAAAACATTTTTCCAGATCCATTAATACCACAAATATCACTTTATATAAAGATACTATATACAGTGTATTACTTACATAGAACACTATATTCCTGGAGCCAGGAAATTCACTTGGAAAAGAGAGATTCATAGTCTGCACATTCCCATGGATTTTGTGTACACTGTTTGTATTTATCCAGATGCAGCTGTCATTCCCAAGTAATGGCTTTTTGAGGAGGTTGGGAATAACTGAAGTCCATGCTGTGCAGCCAGGCAGGTGTGAGAGCCAGGCAGCCACACAAAGTTACTCCTGTGCTTCACACACCTGGAACAGAGTTAAAACAGCTGCCACTTACTCTGCACCTGCATCGGGGCTACACTCCCAGGATGAGAGATGAAGAACAAGGCATGACTGCTGCTGATCTTTGTGCCCCAAGTAGAGATGAGAGTGGAGGGGGGTGTGAAGTTGAATACAGAAAGGTCAAAACATCTCAAAGAAATCCAGAGGACAGACAAGCTGGTAAAGTTTACTTTTTCCAAGTTGTTTGTCCTTGTGTTTCTCTCTCAGTGAACCCCAAGCATTACGTAACACTTCAGGAAAGAAAAGTCCTGAATATATTCAGAGACAGATACTTATCAGTAATTCAGGGAGTATTCAGAGAGATGGTAACATTTTTAAGCTGTCCTTAGGACTAACAGTTTGGGGAAGAAGGGCTCCAAACCTTCAAATAAAAAGGCGTTTCTGATATCTGAAAGCGCCAAATAGTTTTTCCATTATTTCAATGTGTCTCAAAAGGAATACAGGCTAGCTAGCATATAATCTGATTAAATGTGCAATTCTGAAACTTGTCTTGGGCAAAAATTTTGAGCATGGCTTCATCATGATCACCTGATGTTGACACACACTAAATACCAAAGTGGGCCAAAAGTCCCACAGAAAAGTCTCAGTTGTTTCACCCTGATACTGGCTGATACTGTTATTGCTGAACACCTCCTTCAAAACGAAATGGAAAAGGGGTGGTAGACAGAGAACTTCAATACATTAGATCTGGAATATTTAACTCTGCTCTGAAAAAGAAGGGGAGGGCGTTCTTGTGGAAAGAGAATTCTTGCAGGTCTTTCATAAATGTGTGAGTCACTGCAACCTCAAGTTGCAGCAGTCCGGTGAAAGACCAGAAACACTAATGACTGCCAAGTTTACAATACATAATTTTGACCTGGAGGAAACACAGTAAAATAAATGTAGCTGTCATAATGGCAAATGCAATCATGCAAATTACGTACAAAGCCTTTTTCAATCTGACAAAAAAAGCTTTCTTCATAAATTCCTTCATGCTCCAAACTGCCTAGATTTTACTTTCCTGTAGTAAATATCTATCCCAAAAAAAGTGCATAACTCCTACAGCTGGCAAACTAAATATGTTAAGCCAGCTCTTTTGCTCCTCTTCCCAGGAGAACTTCGGCTCAAACTGTCAGCATTTTGTGAATAACTGGTAAGCATTTCACAAGTATCACATCATGATGCACACAACAGTTCCAAACCCTGCTTGGCAGCATTTTTAATTGCACAGCCTACACCTTTCCCTATTTATGGAGTTCATCACTGTTATATGGCCTTTGATTCTAGCAGGAAGAGATCACAGGAAATGTTCAAGTACATTTCACATTAGAGCTAAAGTGCCACAAAATTGAGTGAATGATTCTTGTGAAGTTCAACCACCATAAATTCATATACTGGGAATACTCAGCCTGCTAATTATGTATTCGTAACTTGTTTCCAAAGAAATAAAAGGGAAGGTCTCATGAACCTTTCTAACTCCATTCTTTCTACGAGACACAAAAAACACTCAGGTTTTCTGGATGTTTAAACCAGTATTTTTTTAGACTTTGCTGGAAAGCAAGCCATTCAGAAAAAAATGGTTAATAAATTAAAGAAAAATTTTGCAAGTGGCACCAGGCTTCCAGATACATGAGACAGAGACAAGAAAGCCCTCCTGCTGAAGGACACAGAGGAAACAAATGATCCAAGTAGCCCTGATTTGGAATCCTTCCAGAAGCTCTATCTTACCATCCTGAAGCCTGCTATTGTTTTGATAAATTCTATTATCAGAGTTGGTGTTAAAATGAACTTTTTTTGCTGGGGGCCTAGGCTTGTCTGTTCCCAATCTCTTGGTAAGAATTCCTTTTTCTGGCCAATCATGCTGTGCCTTAATGATGCAGATGGGGAGTAAGCACTGCCAAGACCTCTGTAAACACTCACAATGCTGTTGAGAGGCTGAAAGGTAACATTATTTTGATCATGGTTTCTGAAACTTGTTATCAGCTGAAAATCTCTTCTCTACCACATGTCCTCCTATGTGAAAATATGCCATTTGCAAGCTGAGAGCTGAAAATTACTCTCTCCAGGCAGATCAGGAACAAGGGAGACCAAACTAATTGTTCTGACTCTGAAACATGCAGGTGTTCAGTCCACCAAGGCCCTGAAACAGACCAACATTTTTGCTGGGAAAACAATGCATCTGCAATAAAAATCCTTCCTCCTGTGCTACAACGGTACATTTTTTAATAGAATATAGATTCTGCTTCCTTTGTGAGAAAGCTCTACAAGAGGAAAAAGTTGTTTGTGACATGTATGTGTAACTGCACTACAAAATCAGAAAAATTCTCCACCACAAGTTTGTCATCATTATGTTGTTCAAGCTATGGAAACCTGCACAGGCATCTTCCATGTGGGGTAAAAAAAATAAAATTAAATAAAATAATTTTTAAGAATTATAAAAAAAGGAGAATGAATGGTACATCTTAGGGAATGATCAGCGTGGTAATTCCCCAAGGATACTGTAACTCTTCATCAAAACAGATGTTTAATAGATGACAGCAAAGACAACAATTGAGCAGATAGTATATTGGGTGTTCTCATCTATCTGACACCTGCACAATCACTTATGAAACAGCAAATAGCAAAAAGCTTAATTACTCATATTTGGGGACAGAAAAATTCATCAGCAATGACATTGCCTATGATTCTTAAGATGTAGAAGAATAATGTGCTTTCTCCATGAAAACATTTTTCTTTTGAATGGCAGCTTCTTCCCCCAGATACTGAAACAAGGAATGCTGGAGCCATGGGAGTGCCCAGTGTCTCACAGGTGCCCCAAGGTGAGAGGGGCTGTGGTTTTAACTCAGCACTGCTGAAAACTTGCTAACACCTGAAATCAGCACTGCTGGTCCCCCAACATGCTTTCAAGATGTGTTTTGGCAGTTGCAGTTTTAGAGCAGATATGGTGAAACTCCAACCCATTCAAAGAGGAAAATGACCCCTCACTTTGCTCTTTCACTTTTGTAAATTCAATTACAAACCTTGACTAACAGACTGGGACCGAATTCCACCAATCCCTTCAGACTGCATTCCTCATTTTCTGTAGAAAGCTGCACTATCCTTTTCAGTCTCCTTGCTTTGGTTCTTAGACATAGCTGTTCTAAACTGCATTCAGATCACGGACCAAAATAAAATCTGTGTGGAATGGTCTTTGCATTGACTTCAAGTTCTACCATTGTAAAATGAGCAATGAAAAGTAACAAACAGGGTGAGATTGTCTGTGAAAACAAGACTGAAACACAATCCTCATTCAAGAGAGCCATCTAGTGCCTTCATGCTCTACATGAAGGATGCAAATCTTCAAGTTAGGTGCTGGCTGATTTTTAGGAATTATTTAGGGCCCCATATTTTCCCCCATACTTTCATATACCTAGTAATCAATGCACTATTTCTTGCTCAGCATCTGAAGACCACTGCTTTAGTTAATAAACCTTGTAAAAATTCAGCTGAAAATGAAAAAGTAGAAATTCAATTATCTCTGTATTTGCAGGAACTTGCTGAAAGGAGCTCATGAACTGAGAAATTCCTAAAGTTCTCCTTCTAAAGACCATGTATTAGAGAAATTTTTTTTCTACTGTTTAGTTTTGAGTCAAATAATGAGCTGAAGAAAATAAACCCACATATTTTAGCTTATATTCATTGTTATAAATCTAAAACCAAAGATCTACATATTTTTGTAAATAAATTTATATTCAGGGAAATGAAACGTGTAAGAGCCAAAGCTAATTAAAGCAGTGTGACTACAAAAAATATACAACTAGATGTTAATTATCTATTAGCAAATGAAAATAATGCATCCTCCACATGCAGGTTTTAAAGAGAAAGGTGTGTGAAGCTCATTCCCTTTAATAAATGGCTGTTTACCAGTCCCATTTGGAAGTCTTTCCCAAGAAATACTGGTTTGAAGTGAATTAGGAATGAGACAACACCGCAGAGTAGTGGCAGCATAAGAGCTTTGTTAATGGAGGATACAGGAGCCACAAGTCAGTGAAACACCACTAAGAACCTGCTTGCAATTACCAAGTACAGCCATCAGCTAAGTATTTCTCTGTCAATTATTACATTATTTTTCTTTTTTTTAGTAATATCAGTGGAACTCGGACTATGTACAAAATCTTCCATTATCACAGGTGTCCAGGAGAGAACACAAAGTGTGTATTTAGAAAGAATATATGCAAGTAAATTGTGTAAAAAGCAGGGCAATAAAGAACATACAGACCCAGTGACTATTCTAAATATACTCATTAGACATAAATGGCTCTAAACCATTTGGCTTGTTTTGTTTGTTTTATAAAGGGTTATGTTACAGGGAGAAGATGATGTGCTGGTAAACGGAGATAAGCCAAGCAGGTGAAGACATTGGCTCCACCTACAGAAAAGCTACAGCAGACTATTTCCTTCCAACAGTGTGGCCAAGCAGTAACCAAATCTGGATTCATTTATTCTCTCAAATCTAATCCTATTCCCCTTAAATCAGTCAATCCCACTGACCTCATTTGACTCCACAAAAAAAAAAAAAAAAAAAAAACCCCACCCCAAAAAAAAAAAAAAAAAAAAAAAAAAAAAAAAAAAAACCACACAAACGTAAACAGAATTTTGTCCTCAGTGCTTTCAAACATATCCATTTTGGTGGATATGTCTTTCAGAGCACATTGGGGTTATTCATCAATATTTCAGCCAAATCTTTGTAGTGAGATGAAAGATATTTATAGCCATTATCAAATTTTGTGTTTGTGCATAAATATATTGAGAACCTTATAATTATGTTGGAATACCAGCCTCAAACTGTCAACAACCAAAAAAATTTCCTTTTATCAGGATTGCCTCACAAGCCAATAACTATAAAATTAGGATATGATCATCTATTCACTAAATCAGAAATATTTTTTTGTTAAATAGTTTAATCTAAAATTACACTTTTCCTTCATCAAGATGAGTTTTAGGTGAAACTTTAGAAAGAGTTTACATTATTAGCTGTGTTCTACTACCTACAATAAAACTTCCACTTTTATTACTAAAATAAGCCAGTACATACCAAGGCAAAACTCATTTTCTTACACAGAGTTTAAGACTTGTACAGGGAAAAAATTTAGCAAATGAAAAACTGTTCTATTTTAGCAGACTGGGGGGAAGAGGAGGGAGGAGGGGGTTTTTCTGAAGATGAAAAAACACATTTTCTTCTTTTGAGTCTTTGCATCCTTGCAAAGGAAAAAATGTGTGCAATACACACACACACACATATATATATATACACACACACACACACACACAAAGACAGACTCTGGCAGGAGATTGGCCTGTTGCAGTTTCCTGGAACTCCAGCTCGTGTGACCATACATGGATTTCTAGTCCAGCTAAAAGGCTGACATTGTCCTAAGACAAAGGAGTCTCAACTTAGCTAACACAGTGGGTCTAAATCAGAGAAGTGTACATTGGAATTTGAGGGTAACCAACTCTCACCTTCCCTGGAAATTCAGTTCTGATTCTGAGAAAATACATCGACATGTCAGAGCTGTGAGTCACTTACATAAGCTATAGCCATTCATATGGAAAAGAACAGGAAGATGGAACTAGAGAAAGTTAATTTCATTATAGAATGATGAAGTTATTGGCACAGAAATGAGTAGCAGCAGGTTTTACAGAACATACAGGGAGTATGAAAGAAACCAAAATCCATCTTTTTTCTCTATTTCATTGTGGCTTGTCTCTAAAATCTTGACGTGCAACCAGAAAGTGGTAAATGTGTGAATTGAGAAAAGTGCCTTGCAAAGACAGTGTTTTACATCCAGGGACAATACTTGAACTACAGCAACTCAAGCCAGTCCCCAGATTGCCTTCTAAAGGATGCACTTTCCACGAATGCTGGCAGGATCAATACACGTCCATCCACACATGGAAAGGTACAGAAATCCAGCTTATTTATGAATCCAATTTTTCTCTCTTCCAAAAATAATTTCTTTATTTGCTACTATGAGACATGGCTGTTTCAAAATGACAGCTTTCTCATACATGAGATTCCAAACTACTGGTGGTGGTGTCACGGAGGTCAATCCTTTTCTTAAAGAAACTGATTTCTAAATGAACAAAGCTTTCTAATCCTTCATGGACTTATAAAAACTATTGCAACCAAGCACCCTGGCAAGAATATCACAGGGCATAGCAAAATCTGAATGGGCTGTGTTAGAAGTAACAACTGTTCCCAAGAGCATAATCAGGTTCTGTGACTGCCAGCACTGCAGAGTCCTTCTGTATACTTAAAAACACGTATTATTATTGATATTTTGATAAAAAGCAATTGTCTTTATAGCAAATGATAAGATTAATATTTTGAGTTGAGCCAGGAGAAATAAAAGGAAAGAGGCACTAATGAACCTAATAAAAAAGCTCAGTCTAGAATGGTTGTTAATCTGTGTAACCAACTTCAGGGAAGAAACGTTTGGTGTCGATAAAGCATTTCCTTAGTAAATTACTACTGGCTCCAGTGTAAGACATTTACAGTAAACACCAAAAGTCTGCAAGGCATCTGTTCTATTCACAGTGGAAGAAGGAACTTTGCTCCATTAATAACTTTAAAAACATGCAACAACTAATTCATGATGGCAGTTCAAATCCTATCAGCAGCCTTCATTATTTGACCAAGCTGAGTTCAAAGATAGAGCAAAGTTTTAAAAAAACCCTTGAAAGTTTAGAAGTACACTTTAAATTATAATAAAGAGGTGTTGTTCTTCTTTCTACCAAATATAAAAAAGCTGTAACTTTAAACCATGAGCGACAAAATTATTTCAAGAATACATACAAGAGAAGAGTTAAAATGTGTATATAAAATCCTATATGATCTCAGAATTTGTTTTAGTGAAATTTTATGTTGTACAGAGAGGGCATGTGTAATATACGTGTATGTATATATAATAAAATACTTGCTGGAATTTTAACATTTGACTTCACTAGAGACTTAGTGGGACTTCGCCTTAGGCAAGTTTTTAATAGCAATAATAAAAAAATACTTAATGGTACTTAGGGTAAATAATGTGTGGTCACTATGTTTAAAAAAAAGTAATACCAAACATCTGTGCTAGATTTCCACATGATAAAATCCCCATATTACCTACAGTTCTCCCAAAGTTATAGAGAAACAAATGTTTATTTAAAATTCTAGAAAAGACATGTGATAACCAATTTAAGAACTTTAAGGCAGGCATCTTGTGTTTTCTGACAGGAATGTATATTTAAGTGATCTTCATGATATTTAATTCTGAACACGAAGAATGCCATAGTATGACATTATGGCTCCAAGACAGATTTTTCAACCACTAACAGACCAAGAATGGCCTTTTTCTTAAGTCTGCTTGCAAAGACCACTTTGTTCCCTACAGGATACATTAATTTCCTTACCAAAGCAAAAGGTGTAATTTTTTTTTTCAGAAAATAACAATAAATTTCAGCTACCTTTGAAAAACACTAACAAAAATATTCAAGTGAATTTAGTTAGTTAAAGGCATAGGATTCAGTCTAATTCAGTGATGAAAAACCGAGTGCAATCCAGGCAGAAATCCTCAGAAAGCATGAAAAAGAGCTCAACATTCTCTTAGGAGGCTGCATCTCCCAAACTGAAGCAGTAACACATGTTCACACTGTTTGTTACTCAGAGCTGCATTTGTTCTCTCTTACTTTGTCAATCAGGAACTAAGGAAACCTTTGCTACAACTATCTCTAAGCTGGGAATTCGGCTATCCCTGCAAAAGCTTACTGCCTAGATTTTAAATTCCTTGATACTGGAAAGAAATCTAATGCCATTTTTTGCATAGCTTATTTCCCAACATTTTAGTGAACCTTGCCAACACTGACATTCTTTGCTATTCCTGTAAAAGAGCAGGATTCCAACTTCAGCTTTATTCTCCTCCTCCTGCTCTATAATGGACCTCACATTTGCCATTTCTAAGACCTTCAAACACAAAGCTTGAGTAAAACTGTCACCACAAGTTTGCTTCTGTGAAACCAAGTTTAGAGATGCAGTGGACTGCACACTGCAGAAAGGTACA
The DNA here is from genome assembly GCA_013399195.1 of Dicrurus megarhynchus. Taxonomy (NCBI): domain Eukaryota; kingdom Metazoa; phylum Chordata; class Aves; order Passeriformes; family Dicruridae; genus Dicrurus; species Dicrurus megarhynchus. The sequence continues at coordinate 1,992,475 of VXAD01008598.1, forward strand.
ATCTTAGAGGGCCACAAAGTCAACACACCATGGTTACTCTGTATCTGCTAATATGAAGAAAAAGGAAGAAAAAAACCCTATTGTTTTATTTTCTGGCATTATTTCTCTACCTCTAGTACACTAGCCAATTCCATGACTCTCGCCTGCACTTTCTCTAAGAAATACCATCTAAAGCCTGGAGAAATTCCAGGTCTTTGAAGGCAGCTATAATTATGAAATTCTGCTAAGGCCAGTCATGGGGGCGTGGGGAAGAAGCAATCAATGGCTTAAAAAAGAGAAATTGTTGCACGATTCTTGGATATTCAGCCAATCAGAACAGTAGGATATTTATTTCTGCTAATGTGCATTTTTGTGTGAAATGGGCAGAAAATTAATGACTGACAAGGTAAAGTCTTAAAGACAACAAGAAGTTATTTCTTTCTACCTAGTTAAGCGAACTTTGAAAAAGTTACCAGCTAGACAAAAGCAGCTGTGGAATAACAAAGAACACCTCCCATACTATTCAATTCCTTGTAGGATCAGTGCTCAGGGGATGCAGCTCAAGGAAACAGAACTGACATTCATTTGAGATATGAGTGTGTCAAAAAAGTTATCTGTAATTCCCAGTGTTCCAAGACCACTTGCTTCAGTTTCTTTCACAACATGGTAGTTTAATTCTCTGGTTTGGTCAAAATATCACCCACCAGTGATTATTAATAGCTTTCTACACCACCATGTTGAGTTATCTAAAAGACTGTGAATGAACAAAAGAGAAGAAATTCCAGCTTTGCACTGTTTTAAAGCACTTAGAAATGAACAGCACAAGAGAGAAAGTTATGGTTGCATTAGGGGAAAACATGGTCAAAAGCACAGCAAAATACATATAAGCTATATACCAGCTAGGCTGGTACACAATTAGATTTCAAGAACTGAAAAATTCAGATTGAAAATAATTTAAAATTAAATACCAAAGGCAAAGGGCTTATGAGAAGTCCATCTCTACACTACAATTTAATGGAGTGTTGAGGCTGTATAAAATCAGAAGTCTTCAGCTATTTTCTTTCCACATTCAACCTCATTTGCACCATGGTAACTTTTTTCCATAGCCAGCACTCTTTCTTGCTGGAAACTACAGCAGAATCTATCATTGTAAAGGTAAACTGACACACACAAACTATTTGTCGAATAATTTCATATGATGCTACAGAGAACTTTATCATCCTTGTTTCACAGAATCACCGAATCATTAAGGTTGGAAAAGACCTCCAAGATCATCAAGTCCAAAATCGTGGACAATCTCCATCTTGTCAATTAGACCGTGGCACTGAGTGCCACATCCAGTCATTTCTTGAACACCTCCAGGGATGGTGACCCCACCACTTCCCTGAGTTGTCCCTTCCAGTGTTTAACAACCCTTCCCATGAAGAAAATCCTCCTGAACCTGCCCTGGCGCAGACAGTTTCAAGTGCAGCAGCAGAAATAAAATAGCAAAACTAATTAAAAAGAAGAAACAGGCATCCAGGATTTGATCAAACAGAACATTACACATGACCCAATACTAGTTTCTCAGAAATACACTCAACACTTGAGCTATACTCCAACCTGTAAAAATAAAGAAAGCAGAATATTTTAGATTATGTTCTAAAATGACAAATATTTTGTTAAAGTTATGGAAAGATTAACACAATTTGAGTGAATACTAAATAAGTCATGAATGAAATTCATTAAAAATATATCCAAGTCCTAGCCTACTTTTACAGCATTCTCAGGAGGAAAAAAACATTTAGTAACTCTGCCAGGTGATTTACACAGTTAGGATGAAAACCTACAAACACTAGTTAAGAAAATAAAAAGATCAATCCACAGGGGAGGCTGTTGCAGAAGATTCAACACAGCAACCTCTGGTTTATCATATTGAGAACCTGTATTGTGCAGGATGAAGAGTAAAAGCAGAGACAGAAATTCAAATGAGCACTGCAGAACAAGGACTTAACCAAGCTACACACAAAGATCAAAGGTTGATCTATTTGGACTTTTAACAAATACGTAATACTTTTAACTGTACATAATGTCTGATGTTACTTCAAAGCATGCAGACAACTTTCCATAACAAGAAAGCAAAAGAAAAACTTTGAATCTCAGAACATTTTCCAAGAGCCCACCAGAACAATAAAATCCAGAGTCCTGGATAAACAAACAGGCACCTACTAAAACATTTTGTTTCTGAAGAGTTCCTACAGCCTACATATCATACTTCCAAGCTCCCTACAACAAACTTCAAATATGCAGAAATTATTAAAAAATGAATAAAAATAAAACCTAAAAATACCATGCAACAGAAAGAGAGCTGAAGAGACAGACTTCACCCAAAGCCCTGAATTCTTAGAAAAACATGGAAATTGTGAGCCAAAATGTCCAAAACATTAGCTAGTTCCTGCCAATCTGGCTGGGACAGATTCCAGGCAACAAATCTACTAAAATCTTAAACCTTGACCACTTACCAAGGTATATCAGAATGTCATAAACAGTAAATCCCATTCTATACTTGCAGCACTCCAGACAAAAGACAACTTCTATATTCTCATATAAACTGAGGGAGAAACAACTTTCCCTGCCCCTGAGAATAACCCAGGGGGGAACATCAAATTAATTCAGTATAAATACAGGAGAAACATGCACAGTGTATAGGTAGCAATAATATCTCCTTTCAGCATTCCTTGGACTAATCAATAAATTGGCTGCCAAAGGACTTCACTTGGAAGCTTAAATTTTATCTACTTTTCAAGCCAAATTTAGTTCTATTTCTCATTGTCCTTGATTACCATTCTCATTAGAAACTTTCTTCAAATTTCCTCATGTCCAATATCTAGCCAAATTAGGGTTCACAAACTTAAGTGATACTGATACAACAGATGAAAGAAATACAACCACATAATCATTCATCCTTGAAAACAGTGTGTATGCAGACCTAAATCCAGAAAGTTGTCTGCTAGTTTATAGAACTTATTCTACAACCCTCCCTCATCACAAATTCAGTATCATTATCTCCTTATGCAACTCCTTCCAGAACCCATTAATGTGTTGCATCAGTTTTAATTAAAATTCTGCCTGTGAAAAGATTCAGGACCCACACTTTCACAAGAAAACTTTACTGAAAAGTATCATGAAATTTTCCACTTTCTAAAGTTCAAATGGGCAGCAGAAACTACTGAGTCCTCAGTACATATTCTAGGTTAGAGAAGACCATAAGCTACATATAAAATAATTTGTCCATAGAAAACAAAATATTTTGACAACAGTCTCTAGATGTAAATAGCTGTTCTTAATCTCAAGCACTAATTCTTAAGCGCTTGCACTAATTTCATTTGTGCTTTGATCCGTCAGGCAAATTGGCGTTTTTAGGGACCATGCTGCTGCTGAGTTTCTAAACAAACAGACCTGTTTCTCCTGAATTCCCTTGCTGTGTGTAGCTTGTACACGACCTCTCTGCAATTTTCACCCTCCTTAGCAGGGTCTTTGTGAGGAAGACTCACCCTGACTTGTTTGCCTGACAGAGTCACATGAGAACACTGCTGGGATCTAAAGGGGCAGATGAGCTTGACACCAGGCCAGATTTTCTTTCAGTTGTACTAGTCCAATGATCCCAAATCCAGTCCCAAAAATGCATTTACAAGTGATGTGGGCAGCTGGTGCAAGTGGGCTTGGGATCAAATTTAGGTTCTCTCAAAGTAGAGTACAGCCATCAGTACAGTGTTTCAAAGTGACATTATGGTACATCTACGTAAAAAGTTGGGAGTATCCCCACATGAAAATACATTAGAAATACACACAGGCAGATGCCTTTGTTTACATGGAAGGCAAATGATTTTAAAACACTCTTTTCAGACACCAGAGGCATACAAATCCAACACAAAGGTAGCATGTACTAGTGACTCTTTAGTTAGAGCAGCAGCAGGTGCCACTTCCCTCTTCAGTAGGTCTTCACTTGCCAGATATCACTTTATCAAAATAAAAGGATAAAGAAACTTTGCAAAGCAACATTTCAGAGACAATAAGCCCAAATATACTTACTTCTCTTCCATATTTTCTTATCTTTGTTTTCAAATGTCATACAGTCCTGCTGTGTACTTATTACAGATGTAAAACAAATGCATGCTATCCTTTTCATGAAAAAATTAGAGCACAAAAAGAAAACACTTCAATACTCTAAATTATATTTCTAAAACTGCAACAAGTACCATGACTATTTTTAACAAAAATATGTATTTTAAACAAATAAATGAGTTTTTCATTACCTCTCTAAGATGCATGTTTTCCTTCTCCTTCTGATCTAAAATCACTTCTAAATGATTAACCTGAGATTCAGCCTCTGCCATCCTTCGAGTTCTCTCATTGTCATCTTCCATTCCTTTAGAAGGCAAACCTTTACTTTGCAACATCTCTAGAAGCTTTTTTATTGATTCATCTCTGGCATTTAGTGTTTGCTTTTGTGTTTCAATCCTAAGCTCCATTTCTTCTAGAGTTTTTCTCAACAGGAAGAGCTCTTTAGCTTGTCTATCATGTTCTGCCTGAAGTCTTCGAAAATTCTCCTCTGTGAGCTCAATGGTAAAATGCTCAGCCCCTCGGTTCCCACTTTCTTGCTGGAGAAGATGGTTAAGGTCTCTCTGGGTTCTAAGCTCATCTTGAAGTGCCTGGATTGTCATTTGCAGATGCTGCAATAAAGAAAAAGAAAAAAATAATTTAGGATCTGAACGTAGAATTAGTGTTTGATTAAACTTTTGTTGTATGCTGTTACAAAAAGTCATTAGAATTAGTAATGAAAGTATATCAAATGACCTTATAAAATATCAAATGCAGGTGAAAATATCTGTAATGATATCTTTCAAGTGCTTCTAGAAAAAAAAAAAGAAGACAACATACACAAAATAATGTCAGCTACAGATAAAATTAACAGCAACAAACGCAAACACTAGGCAGTGACACATCCATTAGAACAATCAATGTGTACCTACACAGCTCAAAGACTCAGTATTCCATGTTTTCTAAATTACTTCATAGACTAAAGATAAATCTGCTCTTCATGATGCTCAACAGTACTGCTGTTTATAAAGTCAATCAAAGCCCTCACTATAATTAAGGGGACTTTGGGGAGGGGCTGAGTTGGGGCTGGTTGGTTTCATTTTTTCATTTTGGCAGCTGAAGCTATGAACAAGTTTAGTAAACAGGATTACTGTTTCTCTAAAAAGCAAACAAAAAAAAAATCACAATAAGCAATACTGAAATTTGAAAAATACATTTACTGCAAACAGTGGACAAACCTTTGTTCTTCTGGCATCCAAAAACTGAACAGCATGGTAAACGAAAAAATGAAGCAAAATCAACATAAATAAAGGTCAGATGCAAGCAAAGGAGATTCAACAGAAAGAAGTGAATTCAACAAAAAGTATCTTCAACAGAAAAAAATAATTTTATTGAGTTATACAGAAAGGCAACAACAAATTCACAGTACTCGAACATATAAACCTATAGACAGACTTTACTCAATAGATGTGACAAAGAAAAATATATTAGAAATAATCAGTCCCATGGTAAATTACAACATTCCTACTGGACATTACTGTTCTTTTACACTTTCAGGTTTTTCAGAACACTGTAACTTGTCCTAAAATATTTATACTTCATCTGAGTACAGGGGTCTGTCTCTGTTCCAGAGGTATGTCTTGCACTCCCTTACTCAACACAGATCAAAATCAAAATAGATTTTGCCCATGTTAAGGTGATAGAGGTAATTAGCCCAAATTACTATGGTTTATGATGTTCATTTCAGATTATATCTTTATCTGACAATTTTTCTTCGTATTTTTTCCCTCTATTCATTGCCTACACAGCATACTGAGCTTTTAGAAATATGGATTCCCGAATAGGCACACAGTCTGTACCAGAAAACATTTAATGGCAGGAGTTAGGGGGCTTAAATGCGTGTCATCAGACCTTTTTGGTTATAATTGATGTTTTGCAACTCCACGTTCTAAAAACAAGAGCAACAACAATGAAAGCCACACCAGAAAAAAAAAAGAAAAACAACAACACAGACACCAAACAAACAACAAAATTTCATTTCACTTGATACTACCTTCATGTCTTACACAAATACATGTAAGTCTGTCAGTTTTTAGCAATCATGAAAAATTCAAAACCTTAAGAAACCAACCTTTTGAAATCATGTCTTTTATCAGTTATTTCAAAAAGAAAAAAAGTATTGCCAGTGGTAGAATTCAGTTAGAGACTTTGAATCTGTTCTATCATTTAATAAGCACTATTTCAATATATGTCCAGATCTTAATTCTCTTAGTATGTGCATCTTATTAGGCACACACTCAGCTGAGAGCTTACAAATACAGGCTCATTTAGAGCCCTGCTTTTATTTAATGGCAATTCTTATCTTTTCTTAATCTCATTATCTTTTTAATTAGCTATATAAGCTTAAAAGCTCCAATAAACTTAAAACTCCTCTAGATGTAGCAACTTCCCACTTTGAATCTACTACTGTGCCAAGTGTTTGTGACCCCAAGGCTGACTACACCTTCTGGATTCCAAAATTATTTTGCAACTGTGACAGCGACAGAAGATAGCCGGGTCTTTGCACACATCCTACACACACACACACAGAGTGTCCCCTCTCCACCATCCCTGAAGAGCAGAATGGTTTTTCCCGAGATAAAAACACACCAGGTGAACATTGCAGGTGCAACTGCCAGGATGCACATATAATTAGTACATTCCAAAGACAGGGGAGCTGAGGTGTTTGCAGCTGACTTTGGTGCACATCAGCCTGCAAAACAGCGTAAAACGCTGCTGAGGACAGGGCCAGCTGCACAAACTGTCTCCTGGGGTCACAGGCAGCTTCCAGCTGGATCCTGTCCCCAGCATGGACACCTGTAGAATACAGCCAGGTCAAAGAAGGGGAACACTCACTCTTGGATGGGTAAGCAAAAGGGCTAAGATCTGGTCAAATATAGAAATCAAATCCTAAAGTACCTACATAGGTGCTTCGTTGCTTTGTCATGAATGCTGCAAGGCCAAACTGTAAACCTGAATGTTTCTACCTGAACCTGTTTAAATTATAACTTTTTACACAGAGACTGTTGACCAAAATCTGAGGCTATGTGGACCAAGCTGCACCAAGACTTTCTGAAAATTTTAGGCAGCAAGGGGGTCTCAATGAAGCTTGTGACTCAACAGGAAGGACCACATCCCAATTATATTATAGTCCATTGTAATAGATAATAGAGTTGTTATTTGCATACCACACTGGTAATACTTAGGCAGTGTATTAACAATAAATTTAATCATAATCACCCACATAATCACTGTCCTATTTCTCACACCTGACCAAGAACTTCCTCTCTACTATGCTACAACTAAGCAACAGCAATATTCAGCAACTACCAGTACCCCAGAAATAGTCAAAATTTTTTCCCTGATCCGAATAATGATTCAAGATACATCCTCCTAATGTTAAATCAGACAATATTTATTACTTCGTGCTAAAACTTATTTACAAATAAATGCTTTTCCAAAGTAAATTCATCTCTGTATATCAAATGTCAATATGTCTATAAAAATCTGGCTGAGCAAAAGAAAACTAATTCTAAAAATATTATAATGTTTTAACCCACAAATAAAAGCAAACTTGACTCACACATTGCTAACACACAAACCTTCTGAATGCAAGCTTTAAAAATCAAAATCGTTGGATCAACACAAAACTAATTAGAAATCAGAACTCAAACAGCAATTCTGGTTAAGTGAGACAAGTTCCTTTTCCGCCCCCATCAGCCTGCACATGCTGTCCTTAGGCTCTGCCCAGACCCACGTTTGGCACTAAGCATGACAGTAGTTCTGGCTGCTTCTCTGTAATTATGTTAAAACTAACAGCCTCAACTGTGGCAGACTACTGCTACTTTGACATAAAAGAATCCATTTTTGTACACCTTCAAGACTTAGAACATGGTGGACCAGATTTAGACTTGTGCTGGCACAGATTTCTGTATCTGCAGCTAGCTGAGGAAAGAACAAATGTTGTGAGGGTGGAAAGAAATTGTATAATTAACTGCAGGGGAAGGAATGTAGGAGTGCTGTGAATATCTGTCACTGCTGTCGTTACAGACACAGAACTTCACGGGATTTAAAAAAAAAAAAAAGCAAGATCTATCACATTTTTTATAACTTCTATTAAAAATGGACCAGTTGACCAGAAATATCTCCATGCTAATTTCTCAACAATATGTAAGTACTTCTTCCAGAACTTTTTCAATCCTTCTCTCCAGTCCAGCTCCAAGAAGCAATCCATGGAACTGAATTGCCCCATAAATTGAAACAAAACTATAAAAGGAAGATTAACTAATGGCTCTTCCCAGGTTTCAATTCATGTTCTATGCAAGGAAGTTCCTCTAGTCTATGTCAACTAACTACACCCAAAAGAATTGCCTGCTGAGAACTATCCTGCCACGGTGTGCTCTGGCCACATAAGCACTTTCAGAGCATCCCAAAGCCTCAGATGTGGTGAACAGTGGAGGGGAAGGAATTCACAAGGAGACTCACTGATTTAAAATTGTTGGTCCACCTACAGAAGCACACAGCTTCTCCTGCTTTGCACCATCACGCTGCCACCAAAAGCAAACGTTCAAGAACCCAGTCCATTGGATTTCAGCTCCTGATGCTCCTGTTTCTTTCCCACCCCAGTGAATATAGAATTGACAGGGTGAATCGGTTGACACAGTCTAGTCTCTTGGCAGTGGCAAATATGTAATGATACAGAGGTCTGTGCAAAAGAATCCTCCTGTGTAATCGTACGCTACAGAAAGCTACAGCTACACCTGAATGATACACCTGGACACGGACAACAGCTTATCCTGTCAACCATACTCTCATTTTCTAAAATCAAGCTTCCTTATTTATTCCATAATCTATCACTGTTCCATTTTAATTCTTCACGGTATGAGGCTTTATCATCGAAAGGAAACAGACTACTTAAAGCTTTCTTATGAACTGCATCTAAAGCAATTTGTATGTTAACTTTAGTTGTGCTGCTGAAATAAGTATGAGCATTAGACTTGCAAATATTTATAACTAAGTATTGTTAAAGAAAAACACGCAAATCCTAATTTTCTTCTGTAAAGGAAAAAAGAAAGGGAATTGGAGATATTTTCTTCATTACCATAAATGAAGAAATGGATTCTCTCATGCATTTCCTCATCTGCCTATTATAATTCGTAAATCTGGCATCCAAAAAACACCACTGAAAATCAGTTGACTAGAATTTTGCTTGAGTAAGACAGGACTGACAGAAAGAGTTGGAAGGAGCAGACAGATGTAATTTGTGAGGAATCGCAAGAGATTCTGACCACACATGATGAATCTTCAGCATTAAAAATTCTGAGCATGAGATGTGAGAGAGCTTTTGCATAACACTGCTGATATAACCACGTATTTGAAAAGGGAGAATTCTTGTCTGACTTTCCTTACTTTTTCTTTCTTTATGCCTTTAAATTTGGTGTCTTGTCAAATTCTGTAGTGCTTGTCCTTACTACCATGCTTTGCAAGTTAAATAAAGAACCTTGTCACATACACTTAAGTCTGCATTTCTTAACACAGATGTGGTGGGCTGACCTTGGCTGGAGGCCAGGGCTCCACCAAGCCACCATATCACTCCCTTCCTCAGCAGGACTTGGGGCAGGAGGGGAATAAGATGAAATAAACCTCATGGGTCAAGGTAAAGGCAGTTTAATAAAACAAAAGCAAAGGCCATGCACAGAAGCAGAGGAAAACACAAGATTTACTCTCTATGTCCCATGAGCAGGCCATACCCAGCCATTTCCTGGCCAGCAGGACTTCAGTACAGTTGCTCCAGAAGACAAACGTAATAAGGAACTCCTCCTCCTTCAGCTTCTTGATCAAACCTTTCCTCCTCTTCCTCCTCTGTTATTAATCATGTGCCCACCAAGCTGCTCTATCACTCCCCTAAGCTTGCCCCTCATCCTGGGCCTTGCAAGTTAAATGAGGAATCTGGTCATATACATTTAAATCTCCATTTCTTAATACAGACATTAGATTTCATCTCAAGTATCAGACTTCATTACCATTCAGTCAGCTCCTCTGGGTCATCTCACACGAATATTTTGGTGAAAAAACAAGTATTGCCTAAAGACTTGAGGTCATTGAACAAAAATGCATCCCCATTCAGCCTAAAAAGTTTTAGTACTGCAAATTCCAGAGTAGTTTTGCACCTATTTCTTAAGGAACAATCTGTAAATATACTTCTTTCCCAATTCCCTTATTTGCTGTGGGCTGAGAGATGTTGATGAACCAAATCTTGTAGCCTGTAATCATAAGAACCAGAAGGTCAAGAGGAAGAGACTTTTAGAAATATAAGAAGTCAAAGACTTGAGAAGAACAATCTGCAAAGATACATGTTGGGGGAAAAAATAATTGAGTTCTTTAGTTATTTAAAAAAGGAGCTTTATTAAAACCTTCGTCATCCATATCACAGCAAAATGCAGGTGTTTGTATTTAGGTGATCCTCACCATGACAACTTTTAAGCAGTCCAATTATGCTACTGTGAAAAGACTGGCTTCATTTTTTTCACCTCTTCCCTTTGGAAAAATACTGCTAGTAGTGCCAGAATCACTAAATAGTATTTTAGTTGACTGAAAAATCATCAGTAACCAATATTTTGACCAAAATGAACATGTGGAAGAATCTGTTTCCAGATTACTTCTTACAGCTCAACAGGAGGAAAACACAAAATGCATTTCAACAAGGCCTAGAAATCAATGTCAGTTTAAGAAAAGCAGATTATTACGTGTTTCCCAGTAATTCTGTCTGCAACATTAGCTACCCAGCTAAGAACAATGCATGGTTTAGAAGTCCTGGATACTCAAAGGTAAATCTTCGGCATTCACATTTAAAAACTATTCTCAATAGATATAACTATTTACTGTGAGAAATCCTCCGTCCCCTCGTGAACTCCAGCTCCTCTGATACTCTTTTATTTCCTGCATAAAAAGTTTCTCCTTTTTTCAGAATTGAAGCAGTTGAGGTTCCCCAAGGAAGCTTTTAAACCATTTGGGAGATAAACCTTCACCCTTCCCCACACAAAATTTCCCACATGGCCTTAGCTCCACATAATCAATACTTGTGATTCGTATTCCAATTGTTTACCAAAGATGAGCAGAACCCCTGTCCTACAGCTAATCCCAGGAGTAACCGCAATCAGAGAACAGAAACACCATCTGAGTTTCACATCATCCCAGCACAAGTCTCGGAAAGCGAGAAAACGCTCAAGGCCTTGTCCGAACAACAAAGACAATTCCACTCCCCATCGATCCCACCCACAGCCCCACTGTTAACAAATAGGTACAAGATGAACAGAAGAACAGAAAGCACAAGAGCACATCATTCCTAGCTCTCTTTTCCTCATGAAATACACTTCCACTTATCTCCTCAGCCTTCTAGCTAGAAGGAACAGTAAGTTTTCAGTCCTGCTGATGCACTGTCTGCTACTTTCTGGAAGCCTTTGTTTTTGAGATTGCCTTCCTCGCTGTTAGAAGTTTTAACACAATAAATATACCTCCCTAAAGTAATAATCACAAGCTTTCAGAAGGTAACAGTACATTATCAGGTTTTCACTATGTTCTATTTAGAGAAGATATTTGCAGACATGCACAAAGCTCTCAAAAAACATTGTGGAAAAAATTCTTAGAACTGATTAAGTGTTGTTCACTAACAAAACATTGCATTGTGTATTTAGAACAGACTGAATTTTTGTTTCTGCTTTACCTAAAAAAAAAAAGGGAGGAAATATGAAAAAAATAATTTCTGCCTGATCTCTAAGTTCAAGTCTCCACACACAGAGCAGATTTTTTTCCCAGCATAGAGATGTTCAATGTCAAGCTTTTTATCAAATAGCATTATATTACTCTTTTCTTATAATTAGTGGGGTATTATGTATTCAATGCCCAGTACAGAAACAACCATATCCAGAGTAAGTCAGCAAGTCACAAGCATGTAACTAAAGTGACTGAAAAATGATTAAAATATTATTGGTCGCACCCTCACCAAACTACAGGTTTTTAATTTGTTTTTATTCCATAAAATTGCTTACATATTTGTTAACAACATGGAAATTGATTACCCAAATGTTGGGAGAAGGTAAGAGCACGTTTTTGTTTTGGGGGGATGTTTTAGGGATTTTTTAAGGGAAAAAATGCAGAGGTCCCCTCAAGGAGAAATTACACATTATGTCCCAAATGGACAAGCAACAGACTGAGCACTGCCCTATCAGATTTCAGAATAGATTACTGATGCATTGGAGTGCAGTTTTCTATCTCAGAAAACTCTAGGGACTACATGATTATTTGGGGTTTTTTTAAACAGTAGTCGAATGCCATAGGATCAGCATTCCTCACTGCTGGTTTGGGGCCTGAGGAGAAATTAGGTTTAGTGATGATCACAGTGGGCCAAGAAATTAAAACAAAATGCATATAATGGGAGTATTTAATTTAGAAGCAAGATTGTATGTGAATTAAGATCTGAATTTGTCATAGGGAACTGAGCTCTGTTCCTGCTTCCATGGTCATGTACAACTGAACTGCACCTGTTCAAAAACCTGTAAATATTTGCCTTCTTACTTTTATATCCATGGTATTATGTTCTGTAACACCAGTTAAGAGTGAACTGCCATGCGAACTGCAGTTAATGAAGAACAGAAAGTTAAGAATTTCTTGTTTCTGCTTTAAACAAAACCTGATAAGCAAAAAAATATTTGGCAAGTACTTTCCTCTTTCTTTTTGGACAGTAGAATTTTTTGTCCAGCCTGCTGATTCAGTCAAAATAACAGCAGAGCAAACATCTTGGATGCTAAACAGGCCCATTACTTTCTTATTTCTCAAAAACTGAGGTCAGGGTACATTAAAGGAATTTTTTTCAGGCACCAAGTCAAGAAATTACTTACAAAATGAGAGCATTGAGAGCAAACAAGGTCACATTTCAAACACTGAAAAACTTGCGGTATTTGATCTTCAGACCCTCCCTTTATCTGCTTGAACTTTTGCTATAGAGTTTCTGTTTCTGGCAGAGAACTCACTGTTACCTTGAAAAAAATGAAAATAAAAAGAATCCTTTTCCCAGATAAAAAAACCCTCATGTGAACTGGGCTCTGTTCTCCTATTTTGTAGTCTGCCTCTGATGAAACATCCCACTTCTTTCTTATTAAAGAAATAAAACAAAATCTGAGGAAGGGGATTTCTGTGGACAAAGCACAGTTTCTACTGAAGCTACCAAAGAGAAACGCAGATAAAGGAAAACTACAGAGGTGTCCAAATAGTGTTTCTATTAATAAGGTCATAACAAACCAGAACAGAAATGGTTGCCACTGTCAGTAAACAGCAAACCACAAAACACTGAATGATGTGAACTGTGTTAAAAACATGAAAACAATCATTCCCATAATATGCAGTATGTGCTCGTTTCTCAGAGGACCTTAATACTTGACACACTGTAAAAGTTAACATTTTTTATATCTAAGAAGCAATACAGGGAACTCCAACAGCCTGAGAGAGCCTGCCAGTCTCTCTAGAGGAGATTTTGGTCATTATTTTACGCTATATTGAAAGACACAAGAGAGGAAAGTTAGAAGACCAGACAAAACCTCAGCACTGTATTGCAAACACTGATGTTTAATTTCCATGTGAACTGTGTGCTTGAAGTTTCTATACAGGAAATATCCACTGAGAGAAGAGACGAATGCAGAGCATCACTGAAAGCTGTGGGAATGGGCAAAGTAACATTTGGGCTGACCTTCTTATCCTTGCCACCTTTTCATTTTGTAACTTTGTAACTATATTTTTCTAAATGCAGCCACTAGAAAAATCATATGAATATAAGTTATTCACATGACAATTTCAAGCGCAGCTTTTAGTAAGTCAGAAATACAAGTTCCAATTTCAACCTCTCCCTGGTCTATTTTAATCAGCAAAATACATAAAAGAGCACTCTTCAGCTTTCAATTCTTTTTCACTACTAGGAATAGTACTGTGAGTTGATTAACCATAATACATAATCATTTCCCATTGAAACAATTTGAAAAGGAGCTTTAGAACTGTGTGTTCTGATACAGCTAAAGGGAAATTAAAAAAAAAAATCAATATAGAGATTTCAGTGGCTCCACTCAAACAATGTTCAGTCAGATCCAACAGAGACAAATGATGCATCACAAAGCAAGATGACCATCTGGAAAGACATTTCATCCTGGTTTACTGAAGAAGTGCAGATATGAAGGAAAGAGAAATCACTAAGGGCTCAAAAAGATCCCTGCAGTTCGCAAATAAATGCTTTCACAAGTTGGGAGAGCTTTAGTTTCGCAGTGAGCTTTGTTAAATCTGGATTTATTCTTATCAGATTTCGTAGGAGTCTCTTCATGGCCTAAATGAACCCAGGACATCGCCATAAAAAAAAAAATTTGTATTTATGGAGCGTTCCCACAAGGTGGCACTAAATCCACAGCCGCCAGAAAATTCTTACGGAGCACAAAAACGCAAAGGGAAAAAACTACGGTCACATACATAAAATAAATAAATAGACTACTGTCACATACATAACACAAATAAATAGACTACGGTCACATACATAACACAATTAAATAGACTATCTAAGAATTGTAAATTGCAGGTTGGAAAATAAAATTAAATGCCTAAGCCAGGCATTATTTTAGAAGAGATAGTAATTTCCCACTTATAATTCAACAGCTGCAGAGGGGGACACACAGACAGACTACACCACATATGTGTGTGTTTATATATATGTATATGTATATACACACACACACATTCAATGTATACACTGACTTACAGTTAACAAGAAATCAAGTTAACCTTGGCTCTTTGTTCCAAGGTCTGATACAGAACCAAATATTTCTGATCCAGAAACGATTTCCCTGCCCTGGTGACACCCCCACGGGTCAGGCAGGGCTGAATCCAAGCCCTCTGCACACTGCAAACACCAGCAGTGGACACAACATCGTGCACCTGCATCTTTCAGTATGGAACAGCCTGCATGTCTAACAAGCCCCTACAGATCTAGTCCAGCTACAAACATCAGAGTTAAAAACCTGAGTATCTTCCTAAACACAATTCCACAATTGATACTGCATAAAATACTTGTCTTCTAATTAAGCAGTTAAGTATTTCAGTTTTCAAGTTTTAAGTATGACTAGCTTACATGCTTTAAAAATTATTATAAAGCCTGTTGTATATTTCTGTAGAGAAACATATATCAAAGTCATGGCATAATTTTGAAACTAATCCACAAACAGTGAGAAATTTCTCAGCTAAGGATACAAATCCACAATTAAACCACTTCAGAGGAGCAACCATATGCAGTAAATATTCCATTTTAAACTCCGTGATTTTTTTACCCCTCACCCTTTCCTTGCATTTTGGTGGATTATTTTCCCCCCAAGTGCATTGCATAATCTTAATTACTGAAGTAGTAATGTACCCATATGCTGGGCTAATGTGTAGTGGTGTTCAAACTCCTGAAGTGTCCAGAAGCCTTCAGGGGGCCCTTTGTTGCCAACTTCAATTAAATAAACAGGTAATGGTGTCATTTCAGGCCAAATGCATTCCACAGTGCTGAATTTTAAATTGTTAGCTCTATCTACTTTTCTTCCAACAGTCTATTGTTTTTTTCCTTATTTTTCACACTGCTTTAAGTAAGCCTGCTGTAAGAATATTCAATTTTTACAGGTATTAAGAAAGAAAGGAGTTATTAAATCTCTGCAACTACTTTTCAACCAAACACAAAAGAAAACAATTATTAAGGTAAGAACAAATAAAGCAATTTGAGGATCTGCTTTGCGCTCCAGGCATTACATTCACACAAAAAACAATACTAAGATCCACAAGCACACCACTACTATTGATTTTCTCTCAATCACCCCACTTTCAGGATAAGACACAACAAGATCCGGGGGTGGGTAAGGGATTTTAGAGCCACCTTGAAGTACAAAATGCTTATTTAACTGTAGCTGCCAGGGTTTGTTTTTTTCCCCCACATCACATGCTTACACATCTGTTGGCTATATAATGTAAATTCACTGCAGTTTAAGTACAGATCTGTGATCAGAATGAATATCCCCTTCAACATATCCTCCCTTAATCCTCAGTTTTTGCACTGTATGACCAGAGAGGATTTGTTCTATTCTGTATAAAAGGAAGTGAGAGCATAGGATCAATACTCCTGCCGGCATCCAAAACACTCCATGCATCCTGCTCAGCTAATGTCAGTTTCTGTCAATAATTGAATAAAACATTTGGGCTCTTTTCTTTGTAAAAAATAATAAAATGTTATATCTTTCTACTTTTCAATTCATGCTCAGGTGCATCTTATATTTGACTTAGACAGAAAACTCCATGATCCTTTATTATGTTTACTTTGTGGTGTTGCAAAGATTCACAAGTTTTGCTGTTTCTGCTGTACAGGTGCTCAAAGACTGCACAAGACAATCATTATCTAGTGAGGCAGCTGTTCCCATAGAAGGTCTTTCTCAAGGAAAAATTTCAGTGTTTTCTGAGTTCTGTTTCACAACACTTATTAATTTGTATCCTGACTTTCATAAAAGACTGAAAATTAACCAGGAAGCTCATAACTCACACATTGCTGCAGTTCATCTCTCAGAAGCCAGACTACCTAGGTTCAGTACACTGCACTTTATTCATGTTCTTACATCACCTAATTGTGTAAGATAAGTGATTCTATTGGTGGGCACCATTCAGAAGCCATCCTAGAATTTTAGGAGAATTCTAGCAAAAAGCAAACTTTTTACAGCACAAATTACTTAAATAATAATCTGGTAAACTGAAGACAGTATTAAAAATTCAGATAATTAAAGGTAAATAGATTTCAATGTAAAGGCTATGGGATAAACATTTGTATATAAGAGCTAAAGGAAATAAAGCTTCATTGCATTTCTGCTCTGGCCACTATTTGTTGATCCTTAAGAGCAAAGCTGTTGGAAAATACAAGTGCTCCTCCCGCTCCAAACCCCAGAGCCTGGCAGTAAGAGAGCACCACCACTGAAGGATGGGTGTGACAAGCATTAGGATCTTTATAATTGTTACTTTGTTTTCCCATATCCCAAACTACTCTTCATAATGCCTTCTCTCAGCCCAGCTATTGCTGTCATCAGTCCTTACTATTGTTGCATCAAATCCACAAGAGCTGATTCCAACCCCTCCATCTGAGATTCTTTCTCTAACAAACAAAAGAATCATCACTCTACAAGGTGATATTTTCACACCACATTCCTAGTAACAGAAATAGCATATTCCATTTTTTTGAACAGTTTTATAGGCACTAATTGCACAGTGAAAAATAATATTGATATTTCAAACAACTGCACTGCTTCCAGAGGTAATAAAATATTGAATTACTGTTCTCTAATTTAGGGCCATCTAAACACACTAAGAATTGGAAGAGATCCTTCTCTGAAAGACTCTAATGCTGTACAGATGAGATCATTTGTAGCAGCAAGGGATTAATCGCAGGGGAATTGCTCTCTACTATTTCACATGCTACAGCTCCCACAATTTCCAGTTTGCCTTCCCACTCAATCTATAAAGAAGCAAATGCACTTACATCACCTCTGAGGTAAACAGTAATGCAGATGCTCCTTGAGGTGTAAAATCTGCCCCAGAATTCTCTGGGTCAAACCTTTATTCTACTCAGCAGACCAGAAAGCTCCATGCTAAGGAAGTTCTTATAGAGAACACGACCTACCTTAAATGAGAACTGATATCTGCTATTATAAATGAATTTAGAAGCCTGCATCTTAAGCTATTAAATGTAATACCATACTTACAAAGAAAACTGCATTTGTTTTTTCAGCTGAAAAACAGGGGGAAAACCAGTTTTATTCTGTAAGTATTGTCTGACATCTTTACAGTCAGAAATCTATTAGCCCAAGAAGCCAAGCTTGTGCACAACCCTACATTTGAAATATGCGAAACAGAAGAGTCCATTAATTAAACATTAGCATCACTCCAATCAAGAGACATTTTATTAGAGATGCACAAAGAAACCAGCATCAAACACAACACTTCTTTAGTGCCCCAGAGCAGACACTCTTACTTGCAGCCTGTGAATCAACTTGCTGGTGAAATAAGCAAGTGGATTGATGATCACAGGATCATTTACTTATTTCAAATTTACTCTACGGGGGGGAAGATAAAGTTGCTAACAACAACAGGAAGCCATCGCAGGCACATTTATTAGAAGTTATTTCTACACACGAAAAAGCTAATTAAGGCCTTTTCTCCAAGGAATGATGCCACACTCAGTGGTATGGAACCATCACCAATGAGGTAGAGGTACAAAAAAACCTAACAGCCAGACTGTGCTCAAAGACACAGAGGAGAAGAGGACTAGGCATCAAAAAGGGTGATCATGGAGTTCAGGAAAGAGATTAGAAATCCTAGAAATGAGAATAAAATGGAACTTCAAAGGCATTACACTACAATGTATCCCTAACAGGAACACTTGCCAGAATGGTGGCAGTAAAAACTGCATTACAGGCTTTGTTTTTTTCCCTATGATCATTTTTTGTATCTCATACAGAGATGGTAAATGATGAGAGAAGCAAACAGGTGGTCAATGGAACACTCTCCTTTTGGCAAGTCTTAAACCATTATCTCAGACAACACAGGATATAAACTCTAAAACTTTTTCTCTTTTCTTCCTGCTTCAATTCCTCTGTATTATCATTTACCTTTACAAAAACCTTTACCAAAAAAAAAAAACCACACATAAAAAAGATAAGAAAGCCTACGGCTTTAAAACTGCAATTGTACTGACAAACACGACAAACTGACCTCACTGATGTTTGCAGCAGCGAACCAGAGAGCCTTAGCTCAAAGGCCGATTTCATACTTTTATTTAATATAACTTTAATCCTAATTCAAAATTCAGTTGAATAATGAACCACTTGCTATCACTTTTAGCAAAAAACCAAGCACATTCAGTCTATTCAAGCCACGTCAAAGGTTCTTGCTGGGGTTTTTTTTACCTCTCACAACTGTCTGTTACTGGAATAACCTTGATCAGCTCCATGACTCATCTGTTACTTTGACCCTCTCTTTAATACTCTCAGTTGAACACAAGTTCAGTCCTAGCTATTGAATTTTATCTATTAAGAGAAAGAAGTCTAGGCCACTTGTACTCTGAAACTTGGAGCAAAAAAGCCTTTATAGAAAAGTGTACCTTAAAATAGCACTCTGCCATTTCTACTGCCAAAAACCTTAGTAAAACATACAATACTTTTTAGAGAGGATTAGAGGATTTTTTTTTTCCTTTGATAAACAGAGCCTGTAGAAATCCTGAGTGTTATCCATATTCAATAAGAATCAAGTAACTGGATATGATGATGCGAAAAACCATTCCATTTTCCTCCATTCATCATAACAAATATTTATCGACAAACCAGAACCTAAAAAATCTCAAGCACTTTTTTTATTATTGATTACTTAAAAAGACAAAAGCTGTCCATTCCAAACCCCACGCATTTTCCTTGTTTATATACAAAAAGCTTTTTAGTTGCAGTAAAATGTAAACATGTATTGGGATTAGCCCTACTCCTTTTCACTTCTTGGTTCACCCAAATCACAGAAGCTGCCAGCATGTTACAGTGTAATCTGTGCTAATAACTTGCACTTGCAGGGGGAGAACTTGCTGTTCTCCTCACGTATTTCTCACACAACAATGGAGGGGGATACCCAGATAATCCACTGGTCAAAAAATTCCTCTGGAAAGGGTAACAGGAGATGCTATAGTCACTACTGTAGTGCTCTGCTGGTTCTCTTCAGTTTCAAAGAGAAGGAAAAAATAACCCTCAAGGAAAAGTGTTTGGTTAGGGGCACATCAAGCTCACAATTGCTTTGTTGTCTATGAGTTTAAACCTCTTCAAAGCTTTAAATATTTCTCCTCTTTATTTCTTCTTTATTTGTATCTCACTTTCACCCTTCCAATGCTCTCCCAGGGGAGTGGATGTGTGGGGCTCAGGTTCCAGCTGGACTTAAATCTCAACAATCAAGATAATTGCCAATTAAATAATTAAATATTCAATGTATATTTCTAAGCAACTGTTCTGTGATTACTGTGTATTGTGTTTAGTAAAAGTAGTATTAGAATGGGGGCAAAAATAAATTAAATTTCTATTTAAACTTCCTAAACTCCAAATAGTCAATAGCCATTTTCTTGCTTTAAGAAGTTTGCTTCCTTTTCTTCCAGGGCCACAGGAGGTTTAATCAAGCTGGACCACAGAAAACAAATTCCAGGAATTTGATGAAATGCAAAATATCCTGACCTCCTTGGAGAGTAATACTGTTTACCTGCCAAGTGAAAAGCTTTCAGCCAGCTGGATCATTTATTTTTAACTATCACTAAATAGAAGAGAAAATGGCTTCAGGCACCTCAGAAAACAAAGGAAATTAAACATTTAGTTGCCTTTTTAATCAAATAGACTTTATTATTTTGTTCTGTAGAAACTTTTATCACCTTTTTCCCTAATACCTAGAATGGAAATGACAGAGTCTAAGTCCAGGGCAAAAAACTTAATAATTTCTTACTTTGGTAGCCTAACAAGACACCAAGGACCTCTCTTTAGCTAAACTTGCTAAGTCTAACCAAGAATTTCAGAATAAATCCTGGTAATCAAGCATCTCTACTCAGACTTACTGTGCAACTTCATTTGTATATTCTTCTATACTAAATCCTCTTCCCAAAGTTTGTTCAAAATGAAACTGTGCTGAAAGTTATCCCAATGGCAAAAGACTGATAACTACATACCCACCTACAAAAAAGTATACTCACAGTTTTTATTGTATCAAATCCAATTGTATGAGACAAAATACCAGAAGGCTGTTATCACTGATGCACAGACACATTTTTCTGTCCTGAAGCCTGATTCAACGCAAGCATCTGATAAAACCATTCAATAAATAAATCAATGCACTGCAGCCAGTCATAAATAATACCCAAATGTAGCACATTTTCACCAGCCAGAAATCAAATTTTGTTTCAGCAGGAATAATGCAAATACTTGGAATAGCTTCAGCTAATTAGACTTTCCAGCACATGGATGGTTCTCCTGGCTCTCACTCTGGGAAGCAGTAAAATGAAAATTTACATGACATACATGAAACATCAAAAATGTGCTTAACTTAGAAGTTGCAGGAAAAGGAAGCACTTTTCAACTTTTGATTTTAAACTTTACAACCCTTTTGACAGTCTTCATTCCTCTGAACTGGATTTTATTTTCTTAATTCAAACTTCTACAGTAAAATGGAACCATTTCTAGTATTTTATATCTGGTGCCTTGGATTTTGATTCCTTCCAAAGTAAATGGCACCCACTTAAAGGAAGCTTTGTCTATAAAGGTCAGAGTAGTCCTGATCAGATGGTACACCTCAACAGTTTTGTTTTCCCTAATAAAATGTTGCCTTTACTAAACACAACTGCATTGTCTCCTAAAATGTCCTGTAATCAATCTATGTGCCTGTTTTGATATTATGCCTGTATTTGATAGCAGCAGCTCTTGTTGAGAGATCAAAATTTTTCAGTGTTTGAACAGCTTTTGTGAAGTCAGTTACCACAACCTGCCTGTGAAGATGAGTATCTGCTCTAGGTTTGCCAACAATTAATTTAGGTTCACTGGGGGCATGGTTCCAGATAGGGGTGTCCCTCTGGCACTTTGGAGAGAGATTCTGTGGCTGAGAGAACCAGGATGAAAGAATGTCTGGAGCACAGACTGATGTATTTGCCTAGATGATGTCATGTTATTTATGACTATGATCACTCTGCTCTTATTAAGGGAGCAGTTTGGAATACAGTCCACACAGGTAATTTGACTTTTAAACTTGCAGGGAGAGGTGGAGTTTAAATACAGTTCAAACACAAGCTGAGTGCTGTACTTTCATAGAAAAGATTGTAACTGTGTGACTTAGTGAATGTCTTACAAATCAAGAAAAAAAAGAAAAAACCCCAAAACCTTCCCAGATGATGGGTCTCAGTTGCTTACCTAGCAAGCAACAGTTTAAATAACTGGAACAACTGAAATACCAGTAACCTTTGATGAACTGGGGAAGCATAGACCCAACTCATTGTTACTGAGTGATAACAGGAACTAGCAGGCAAGAGAAGCCATCACAAGTTTTATCCCTGGCTACAAAAGTATTAAGTCTCCCAATACAGATCAAAAAGCACAAGAGCCCAAAACACAAAGCAAGGGTCAAAGCAGAAGTCTCAGCTTTTCTCAAAAATTGGTCCAGATACAACATAAGAAATTAAATCATTATTATAAAGCTAGGGTTTTTTTTATTTTCTATTTTATTGTGTCAATCAGCACAGCAGCTACACAGTGGAATGTGTGCCTGTATAAAAAAAGCACATATAATGAAAATCTTTTAAGCACATCAAAATTCAGACCTCTTTAGACAACAAATGAAGGACCTCTTGTGACTCCTAAGGGGGTTTCTATAATGGCCTCATTTTTACCCAGTAAAACATACAGATCAAAAAAAAGGCATTTTAGTCTTTTCAGTACAGAACCTTTAACTCCACTTTTTGGTAAATGCTCATAACAAAAGATATGAGTTCCACTTTTACTTGCTTTCTATAGAAATTATCTCTGACCTAGAGGTACTACAGAACACCTACAATAGTACTATAATGCAAACTTCATATGTTCAAAAATCTAAAGTTGAATTGTTGCTTTTAGCATAGAATCAAGTTATACAGAAAAATTGTATTGAAAACAACACAAAGAACACAGATCATTGATGGCTATGAAGTTTTGCCCATCTGTATAAGGTTTTGTGTCCTTATTCAAACACAACATTTCCAGAATTTAACTTAGTTATATAGAAAATTCCTAGAGTTATAGTGGTACCAATCCTACTACCCCTTATTAACAGGTACTTTGCACATGTTTCAGAGATGATTTCTATTTCATTTCATAGTGAAGGTCTCTTCAAGGTAACAACTGAAGGAAGTTCAAGATCACTTTGCATACTGGGATATTCACGTGCAGCTACAACATGAACATTAAGTGAAGCTCTTTCAATATTATTTCAGTAAAAACTACAGAAGTACATACAGGAGACTGGGAGGCACATATTGAACAAGTTGTTTTACTCATGCATAAAAGTAATGTGGGAGTTTCACAAATTACTATGACACAGAACATAAAATTAAGACAGAACAAGAAAATAATATTATTATGCTGATGACATTATTTAACATGCTTCTAATCTGCTATTTCAATACATTTGCCATTTCTAAAACACAAAGGGCTAAACTCTATAGAATAATTGAGTACCAAAATCTCTTTTCTGGGGAGTTTTCCAGGATCTGTGGGGCTGTAGAGAGAAAACTCTGGACGTTTCCTTTCTTTTACAGGTGGAAAGTGTCCTGAGGACTTCACAGAAGATTCTTATTTTCAGACACACTCAGAGACCTCAGAAATTTCCACAGAAATCCATAGTGCCTTCATCTCTCACTAATGGATCGGTCTGCATTGAGTACTAAACCACTATTTTTGCTATTTTTTTTAAATTCCAGGTAGGAGGTGACAAAATACTTTACCAGTAAGTATACTCTGTAATTCAGGTAATTCCCACATTCATACCCATTTTCTAACCTTTGCCATGGTAATATAATTGGAAGCTGCCAGACACAGCAGGGAAATCTGAGCAGATCTAGTGTCTAACAGCCATACAGGCCTTCTAAACTCCATTATTTCCCCAAGAACACATAGGAAAGGTATTGGTGGGGGATACATGTACATTTGATAAATTCTGCACCTAGAAGTCTATTCCCTCTTGCAAAAATAATATTTACACCAGCTTTTCAGGGCATTTGAGGCCCATTTTATGCCTTCCTAACAGCCAAAAAGCACACAGAAAAAAGTGCAGAAAAGTCCCACCATCAGTGATTGCAATACTACTCAAACCTAAAGGTAGTTCCTCTGAATGAATCAAATATAAATTTGGGGCTTTCCCCAACCCTTGCAAAAAGAAATCAAATTTACTTTTTTTTTATAATACACTTATTCTTGCATGCCTCATGGTTTTATTATAGAAAACAAGTGCACAGTAACATATGGTACATCTGTTTCATATTTTGTCTTTCTGCTGTCGTGCTATTTCTCTCAACATTCAGTAACACACTTCTGTTGGCTCATAATTATTTTTAAACTGCATATGAAACACAGCCTACCTCTACTGTCACTCCAGGGACATGATATTCCTCCCTCTTCATACAAATGTATGGTGGAATACAAAGATAGCAAAACCAAAATCAAGAGAAACCAGGAGTCATTACCAAACACTTCACATTCCTTTACTTCCCCAAGTTTGGTTTTGCAAACACTCCTACACTGTAATTCACAGAGGAAGTGATGGCAATAGAAAGGAGATGGTACCAGCAGAAACAATAGTTAAAAATCATTTAAGCAAACCCTAATACTTGCTCAAATCTGTACAAAGGCATATTCTCCAGCTGAATAGGCAACCTCAGGCACAACAGCCACGTGGAAACATCTGTGAGGCAAAAAGCAGGACAAGAGCTGGGAGAAAGCACTGAGAAAAGAATGGTGAGGAACTGAAACCAGGAACACGGCATTAGCCAGCAAAAGGCACAGGAAGGAAAATGGATGATGAAAAGAGGTATTATCTTTATGTAGGGTGAACTTACACATAGAAGCTCTCTAAGAAATAATAAACCTGGCAGCAAAGAATGTGTAATATGTAGAAAATCTGGACCCAGAAAGGGGCAATAAAAGCACAACAGGGGAAGAGAGATGGGAGAAGTGAATATGCAAATAGTCAATATAAGTTTAAGCATAAACATAATGGAGAAAATTTTTTACACCTGCATACATACAGAATAGCCTGTAAGTCTCTCAAAAGAGAAGATACAGGGAAAATATAGAGAGAAAACAAAAAATAACGATCTTTTTTGAATCTGATAACTGGAAGTTGATGGTGCTGGCATTGCACCAAAAATGCAGCAATAAATATAACCAAAAAAATCTTAATTTGTCAAAAATTTGCCCCCAGTCTGTCCAAGAAAATCTAAATACTTCTTAGCAGCTGTCTTTTCCTATGGGCTTTATGTCACATTTCACAATGGGACACTGATTGGCAAACCTGAATGCCACTTCATTAAATAAGTAAACATTCAATAAAAATAATACAGTACTGTTGCTGAAATGCCAATTTTAATTGCAGGACTTCAAGCCTTCCCCTTTCTTTGTGAAGCAGATGGTAGTTTTGCTGGAAAGCACAGGACTGGAGGTAGTTGGATTTGGCACACTGAAAATTGGCACCAGAAGTTGAAAACGTTCCATTTCAATTTTGTCACAGGGAAAGATGAATCTATGAATTAGGTCATAAACGGTGAAGTGGAAGCTAAAGGAGCTTTTAACTCTCCAGCCACTTCACCATGAAAGAGTCTGAATAGTTTCCTCTTATTACACATTTTACAGCGTGCTGTAAATACCATAAATTAATAAACGATTCCAGCTCTAACGTGAGGGCCTCTTACTGTTTCTTCCCTGCTCTTTGTGCATAACCACCAAAAAAACTGCACTTTAATAAAAAGTTGGCATGTGTATATTTCAAAAAGAAAAAGAGTAAATTATTCTCATCAAGAAAGGTGCTTTAGGCACACGTTGAGCAAATACAGTATTATTTACAGGAGGAAAAGAGTTTTTAGACATTCATTGATCCAACTGATATAACACTGGCATGAGATCATCTATCATATTTCATATTTCAGTAGAACTAAAACATATGGCTTTCAGTAGATTCTTTTATGAATTGGACTGTTGACAAAAACAAGCTTTCCAGATCTGCCATTGGCACTACACTAAACTGAAATATTATTATATTCCCACATACCAACATAATATCAATATGCTTCCCAGCTGTATGGAAAGTCCTTTACACATAAAGAAACAAAATGTGTTTATAGATATCTAATCAGAAAATACAAAGTCCTATGAAATGGTTCTCTAGGACAATTCAGGGTACCAATAGAAAGAGTACAGTAGAACTTTTGAAGAAAGCTCTAGAAACAAAAACTCAAAAGAAATTGTGTTTTTACAAATTGTGTTTCAGAAAGTTTTATTTTTCACTCATAAACAGAGAGCTAGGTCATACTTTCTCAGTATTTTAACAGCAAGTAAACAGCGCTTTACTAACATACAATGAATTACCAACTTTCTTCCTCCTGGTTACTTTACAGTCATGAAAATGTAGCAGTGTAAGGCTATAGAGTGTGTATTGCATCACTTTTTCAAAACTTATGTTTCACTTTAGAATGGGATTTTGCAAGACCTTAAAAGAATTTCACAGCACGAATTCAATGGCTAAATTTAGCGAGATCTGCTCCCAATTTCTCCAGGCATTTTTCACAACCTCCCTTCAAAGCATTAAGTACAAGCTTGCACAAACTAATTTTAAAAAGAACATTCTTCTCTATCTCAAGAAAAGATATATGAAAATACACTGCTTATCTCAAAAGCGGCATTGTTTGGGTAGCATTCACTCCAATTCGAGGAAGGAAAAAACAGGGCCTTCATAGACCCCTGCTTCCTTCATGTATCAAGACTATGTTCCTGTTCCAGATGTACTCAGGAGTTACCCTCCTATCTGCTATTAGATTTAGGTTTTTTCCTTTATTAAAGTACAAGAAGCAGCAGTTACGAAAGAGATACAGAAATCACCAAAAATCATGTTTACAACTTTTCAATTCACTCTCATTTTTATTACCATACATTTATAGTTCCATTAATATTTTTATTCCATAGCCCTCATCTCTCACCATATATTCATTCAGGGCTGACAAACACGTTATTCCTTAACCACATATGTATTTATGCCACCAGCTTCAGTCCACAGTAAGAATGATATAAACAGTCTCAGGGCAGAGTAAATTCAATTATAGGCATGCAGCTAAAATACAGCACAGCATACCTAACGAAACTTTCATTTCTCAATTAAATTTTTCCAAGTTAATGTTCCTGCAATCATGTTATGAACATTTTTTTAAGTAAGGCAACCTCAAAACGATCACTTAATATTTTTTTTATTTTAGACAGGTCATATCCTGCCAATTTTTGTGGTAAGCTACTGCCTTCTTTTTGCTATGCCTCCGCAATACCCAGAGCATCTCAAAACAAAGCAGGCAAAACCCAGTCCTTCCAGTGAAACCAGCTTCACAGACACCACCAGCCCCGAGCTGCCGTTCAGCTGCTGGTCCAGCGCCAGCCCGGACACACTCCAGGGGCTCAGGGAGGGCAGCAGCTGCCAGCCCTGCGCCCTCACCCTCGACCAGAGCCTTGGCCACCGCGGTGTCTCAGCTCTAGAGGCACCAGCCACAGCAGCCAAGCACCCCCGTGCCTCACAGCACAGCAGAGCTGGCAGCTGGGAGGTGACAAATGTTCAGGTGATAAAATTTCTTAGGAGCAGACATGACCTCACCCAACAGAAACTAGTTGAGACCAAGGGATTTGACCCATCAAATACACACCTCTTTCTCCACCTAATGAAACGTTCAAATGAACATTCTAGGATTACTCTAATATGTTGGAAGAAGCCAGTTTTGTACATGTTAAAAAATAAATCAAAAGGAATTAATATTTTGTAAAAAGAAATTTAAGTTAGTATGCAAGATATAAAGCTAAATTTGTAGAGACATTCCCTATTTCATGTTATAGAAGGTCTTACTCTGGGGATTAATTTATGTTCTTACTCACAACCATTTTTCTAATGCAGTCATTAAATTCTGTTTTATGAATCACTGTTCTCATCTGGACTAAAGCAATTAAGTTCTCAAGACAGAACAGTAGGTGTGCTGGTGCTAATTAATATTCCCCTGAGGTGAGCCTAGAGTTTGCCTGTGTCTCCAGTACACCTGAGGTTGGCATTAATCAAGATAGCAATTCTTTCTTGGCATTTCTTTGACAGAACAAACTGGGCACTCAGGATCAAGTTTCTTTCTATCGTGCCCTCCACGGGCTCTCCCTGCCCTATGCTGAGATGCGGTGCTACCTCCACTTGTAACCAGAATGTCACCCAGACTGCAGTGCTTCCCACCTAATCCACACTAAGGAGTCAATACAACATGATTTTAGCAGTTTTAGTTGACCTGTTCAGGAACTATTGATTTGGTAAAATCTGGTAACACAGCAAGAAAAGAGCCTGTACATGTGGTACTGAAGACAACACCTAAGTCCTAAGGAAAACCTTTCTGAGCTCGTACCAAACCCTGAAAGAGCAGTTCTGGCTGTTTCTGTCTGCCAGCTGTATTTTTTCTCCCTTCTAATGTCTTATTATCTCATTGGTCCACTGACAAAACATTAACACACACACACAAAAAAAGAAACAAACAAACAAAATAACCCCACCACACAAAGAACAACACACTGCCTTGTTTGAATACTTTACTATTTCAACCTCTGCCATGAAGGAGGCCAAGAAATTCTTCTGTTTTCCTCTCCCCAGAAGCATTTAATGGGTTTGTTTTGTGGGGTTTTTTTTTAAATTTCACTTGGGCTTCAAAAAGTTTTATGTTTTCCAGTTATGCTATTGATGGATGTACTGTATGTAAATATAGACAATTTCTGTTTCTCCTGTTGTTTTAAATTTGCTATGTTAGTTTATTCTTATTGTGTATAAATCTCTATTCCTGTATGAACAGGTAGGAAGATGTACCAACAAAGAAAGTTTTTAATCCTTTTCTGTTATATTTACAGCCAGAAAATACTGAAGTGTTACAATTTTTAAGTCTATAGATTTTGCTTTAGTTCAGTAATTCAAAGTTCTCAGAAAAAATATGCAAATTTTTAAAATACTACTTAGCATTTTGAAAGTCTTGGAAGTTTCAATAAGAGTTCTTACATCCCAGAACAGTTTATGGAATAAAAGAGATATACCACACAAGGTGGCGGGGGACCAAACAGAACCAAAAAAACCAAGCCCCTGAGATTTCTAGTTTCCTAGTACAGGAGCAGTAGTCAGTCTTGAAAGTACTTTTGTGTGTCAAGATATTTTTAGTCTCACAAAGAAGGATGCTGGAATTGCCAAAGGCTCCCAACCATCTAATGGAAGCAAAGAACACTACAGATACCTAAGAGTCAGAACAGTCAATGTAAAACTGGATTTCAATAAATGGACTTGCGAAAAATATACTTCTATATATATAATATATATATACTTTATATATATATAGATAAGAGATATAATATATATATACACCATACTTCTTTGGTATTCTGAGTAGTGTCAGAAGAAATATCTTGTTACTTTGCTCCATTTCATTGCAAATAATGTCACTCCATTTTTAACATATTCATGTTTCAGTTTACAAAACAGAGGCTCACCATGAAAAGTAACAGAGATGCTGCAAAGGCTGTGAAAAGACATCCAGTGTGCTAGACCAGCACCTATTCCAGACATTTGTGCATTTATTTACTAATAATAATTCTATTATCAAGGGGAAAGCTACTTACACTCAGGCACACCTGAGAAGTTAGTCGCGGTATTCCAACAGTACAGAGAATAGATTGAGACTAAATCTAGAACATTACTCTGCAGATTCCACATCTTCAGTTACAAGTGAAAAAAAGGCAAATTAAATTCACAGTAAGGAATCAGACACACAAAAACAAAGCATTTCCTGTATTCCTTTAGGCATAATCACTGTTCTGGTGTCCTATTGATATGAAACCTCCCAGTTTATATTTCAGTGATCAATTACTATAAAGAGATAAGTTTCAATACAGGATAATATTAGCAAAATATTAATGAGAATATTTATTTACTAAAATTTGTAGTGGTCTTAAATGTCAGATTTGGGTTCAGTTTTGGTAAGATGTAATCATGAAATCCCTTACAGCACAGCAAGAAACCACACAACTGAAATAGCGAGAACCAGGCTGAGCTGATGGAAAGCTGATGTGGTATTTCACACTAGAAAAATCAGAGCCTCAGTCACCAAAGTATAAAAATACTTTTTCGTGATTGATGAAGGCAAATTAAGTTATTTGATGGCAGAGATCCATATTCAAAAGCAATGCAGGAATGAAATTCATACACTTAGATGCTGTGAAACCTTTGGCAATAGCATTTCTGAAAGTCAAGTTTTACACTAGATCCAAGATGCTAAATCCAAAAAAGAACATATTTATCTAGTGAGTATTTCCAGATGCCCAGACATGACAGAGCACAATTATTTCCCTTAGCTACTGTACTGTAGCTTTTTGTTTCTGAAATTAAACCACCACGATTTACTTCTCAAATACAGACACTTCTAAAGCATTTGTTTCTTAAATACTTATTACAGCACAGCTAAATTATTTTAAACATTCTGTACAAAGAACTGAACACTCCACTTTTAACAGAAAATATTGCTAAGGCCTCTTGGTTTGCTGTGTCATTCAGGTTTTGCCCAGCTTACAGGAAAATATAAACGAATAGATTAGCACTACCAAAACTGTAAGACTGTGTTCAGACTCACTTATTTCACTACAGAAAGTCGTATTAGATAACTTAGGTATTAGATAGTTAGACAAAAAGAGTAAACTGCGGAAGCAAAAGAAACCACAAGAAAAACATCAGAAAATGGAAAGGCACTAAAAGAAAAAGCTGTATCTTCTCAACAGAGACAGATCAGGAGAGTTACTTCATATACAAGAATTATCAATTAAAAACAAAGTTTAATAGTGTAGCTCTGCACAGGCAGATTTTTTTAAAATACCAGTACAGCAAATGTGCACATGTATATTTATTCTTTCTAGCATTTATCACAACCTGCTCTGTTTCCCTTCAGATTCTTATGTGGCAGCTTGGTAGATGGAATTGTGAACTGCAGAAGGGTATACAGTTCTCTACCTTGGCACACTATGAAAAGTGCTACTACTTACTGTGCCAACTGCCAAAGCTGCTGCTGGGTTCTCCTGAATTCCAACCTTTCTTCTTTCAGCTGTTTTACATGTGTTCATGGAAGATAAGTAAACATTTCAGTATAATTTCTTGAAAAGCCAAAAATATTAATATATTGTTTGAAATAAAGCTTCACCTATATTTGATATTACAGGAAATCTCCCAAAAACAACCTGAAGTTGTAACGTACCCAGTGTTTTACCTACAGAGTAGCAGGAGTATTGACACATATTGGTCCAAAACCAATCAACTTCTGGCCACCATTTAACAGAAAAGCAAAGGACTTTATCAAACAACCTATTACTTAATCATTCTAAATTACACAGTTCTCTTTAATTGTATGGTCTGCACTGGTTTTAGGTATCTAACAGTTGCAAAGGTATTGATCTGAAGTTCATTGCTTGCCTCTGCAGGTGACATGAGAATATTCACCTTCCCTATTCTCCTATAATAGCTGTAGGAAATGCAAGATTCATGCCCAAAGACAGAAACACTTCTTTATCTGAAATGGAAACTGCTTCTTTACAGTTTTGTTTGGTTTTCTTGCTTCGCAGCTACAGCATTAGGTTTTCACTGCTACAGAATAATTTTATAATAGAAAAGTTCATCTGATCATACTGTTTGGGGTCTTTAACAACTGCACTTCTTAGTGCTTAAAGCAAAGAAAGGAACATCTCAAGCCATGGTTATTTTATGTAACAGTTCTTCTCTTTTTGACTGTCAGTGGGGTCTTGCTTTCTATTGGTTTTAAGAGTGGCTTATTCTTTCCAGAATTTGCACCAAAAACTCTCCCTCCATCTATAGCTTATAAACTGCAAATTTTAAGTTTTTCCATTTAAAAAAGTGATGCCTGATTGAGTATTTGAATCCTCTGTGTACATCTGGAATCTCACATTATAAGCAGCAAGTTCAACAACTTGAACTGATACTACTTTATCTTATTCATTTATTAGAGAAAGTAAATTCACTCTGACTCAGAAGAACCTGTTGCAGACTATCAGGACATTCCTCTTCCCTGAACTGTACAGAAAGCAAGATAAACCCATTTTATAATGGTCATTTACAATGATTTAGAAATATCTGTAAGTTCTTCCCTTGTGTCTACCTCCATGTAGAACTGTACAGAAAGCAAGACAAACCCATTTTATAATGGCCATTACAATGGTTTAGAAATATCTGTAAGTTCTTCCCTTGTGTCTACCTCCATGTTCCCAAATGACAGCTTGTTTCAGTTACACTGATGCTCCTGCAGCACAGCACTCCATGTCCTTACTCATGGGCAGAGTAATACGGGAAAAGGGAAGGACAAACCCCTGTGGAAGAGGAAACATTGCCTTTTTTCCTGCCTCCTCACACATAAGCTTTTTATCCTCTCAAATGTGGGTGATGCCTGCAACAGCTCTTGCCCTGCACTGTGAAACAGAAGGGAATGCTGCTTTTAATGACCACGTTATTCAAAGTGTTAATGAAGAAGAAAAACTTACTTTTGAATTCGGGAAAAGGAGGTGAGTAGCCACACTGTGTCATACAGAATTACTACCTCAAGACACAGCAGACTTTGAACTTAGGAGTCAAAGAAAATGCATAGTCAAAGCTGAACAGCACAACAGAGGAGAGGGGGATAATACTGAATGTGTAAGATGTGTAAATGGTATAAATAAGGAGTTTATACAAATTGACTCACTCTTCTTAATCACACACAATCCTGCCAGTAGCCTTTTGCAAGCTGAATTAAAAACAAAAACAGCAGCAAGCCTCATTATGTGTTTTCCTGAATTTTCTACCATCTGGTAAAAATGAGTTAATCAATAAGATAAAAGGAAATCCATAGCAAAATAGATTTACTATAGTTCTTGCAGTAAAAACTGTTTGTTTCTGCACATTTTAAAATTCTTCATCTGTTAAGATTATTATTAAAAAGAGATGATTACTTAGTTCTAGAAAAAAAATGCATGAGGAAAATAAGTCTTAAAGGCTGAAAGAATTAAATTTGTTGTAGACACTATTAAGCCAGGATTAAAAAAAAAAACCACCACCACATATTCCCACAGTAGTAGGGAAAGATTGATCTTAATTAAGACACTGAAAAAAAAACCCCCAACCCTACAGATTATACAAAGATAAAATTAAAAAAATATATTTATGGACATTTGAAAATAAAGTGTCCAGGGCACCAAAGCCTATATTAGAGCTAAAATGCACTACTGACCTGCCAAAGAGTGTAATTCAATGGCAAATTGTGTTGTTCACTGCAGTCACAATGTCATCAGTATCCAACATTCTCATGAAGCAGCTATGCAAGTGTGAAACACCTAAAGCACCCCAAACACAACACTGACAACTTAGGAAAAACAGCAGAAGAACAGGAGGAATTGCTGGTTAGCACAGAAATAAAGTGATTTTGCAAGTGTTCAGTGCCCCTTCCTGCTAAAATCCAAAGTCCTGCAGAAAAAGAATGAGCTGGCAAGGGGCAGAAGGCATTAAACCACACACTTGCCAAAGCACAAACTTTCTGGTTGGGATGTTAAAACACAGTCACAGCTCACAAGGAGTAGAACTTGAGATAAATGAAATATAATTGAAACACTCTCTTAAAAAAAATTCCACAAGCTGAATAACCCATTCCTAATGGATGTTCAAATGGTAAAAGAATGCCCTGAGAGCTATTAAGGGTAAACCTTCATCAGAATATAAAGACAGATATTTCACACACAATGGGACTTGTTCTAAAAAGGCATATAATACAATGCTCAGTTTCAAAAAATTTCAGTTATCTAACACCTACAAGATGACTGAAAAAAGTAACCCTGAAATAATCCAGCCAGCTGGACAAGAATGCCAGTCTCCAGAACTGGCAGATATGTACAGCAAATGCAGAGAAAGAAGATTGGTGGGGAGAAACGTGGGGGGAAAGGCATCTGCAGAAAATATTAATAGAAGTTGGGACCAATTTGGTGTGAGGCAGAGGTGTCTTCCTATATCTAAACTACTTCTCTACTTTTTGGAGTAGGTTTTAATTAAGATGTGTTAAAATATCTGAAATAGTAATACAATACTGTGTGACAAAATTTGCCATAAATATTAAAGCTAATAAATATGGCACTAATTTTTTTAATATATTTTATCCCCAAGTTATCCTTGAATTAAGATTTTTGGAATATCAAATAAAGCATAGATTCTGCCTCACATATTTGGAAACAACTCAACTGGACACAGCTGGGAAATGAAAACCTAGAAAAATTTTGGAACAAATTTGGTTTTCAAATACAGTTTCCAACTGTATCAAGTTACCACTTTCTTATGAGACCACTGTGACATGAAAAAACAGGAGAGCTTTTAGTTGAAAAAAGTACAAAAAATATACTCCTAAAGAAAATTTTGTTTTCTTGTAAATTTGCATAATCTTTCCTCCAATATTTGATTCTATGTTTAGCCATCAAGGCACCACTTCTCTACACAGTGAGGCAATGCAAGACCTGAAAAGGACAACGCCCTACCTATTTAACAAAGAATTACAGGTGCCTTCAATTCATGTTTTATTGTCACACCTATACACTCCAAGATACAAAGCTCTTCTCTAAAACATTACTTACAAATATTTTTTTCTTGGACTTTGCCCGACTGGCAGTGCTTGTTAATTCTGCAGTCCTGAAGCCAGGACAGCGCAGTGTATTCAGGTGGAAAAGCCCATCACAAGTGTTCTTGTCTAACTGCTCCAATTCTCAGCCTGACAGTTCTCCCTCTTCAGGGGATGAGCTGCCTGAACAGGATGAAGAATGCCTGGTTTTGCTTTCTTAAGCAACTTCTGTGTTTTCTACTCTTTAGTTCTCTCCTCCCTTCCTTTACTGCACTAGGGAATCTGAAGACAAAAATATCTCTCAAGTGTAAGGAAAGTACCAGATCATTCATACACAATTATGCAGCTCATTCATTCCCATATTTCAAACAAACTAAGAATACACAAGTTATATGTTATAAATAGAAAAATAAATATACTAAAAATAAATATACTAAAATAACAATAATGTAAAACTAAAATAAATTTTATCCACCAGAGGGTGATGTAGTAAGCAGTGATCATTAACCAATGATGAAAAATCATGCCAAATCTCTCCTGCTAGCAAACCTTACACTACCATACAACCCAATGTCTGAACACAATGTTCTCAGGAAGAACTTCAGATTTCCAGAATATTATAGTATTTTTCCAGTGATATATTGTAATTTTATTGCAGTATTAATTGTCAGAAATACTAGAGGATTGTGGGTTCATTTTGAATTTTTTACAATAGCTATAAAAAGTCAATATAACGTGTACCTAAATGTATTCATGTTAACATCAAACTCAGTATAAACCTTAATAGTTTTTCCATAGGTAATACATACTCCATAGCCCAGAGAGCTGCGCTGACAAGTAGGTGTATTTTCAGAATTATGTGGAAAGAATTTTGGCTTCCAAATAAAGGGTAATTGGGAATTTTGATTTCCCTCAAGATACAGCTTGGTTTCTGTCACTTAGATAAGAAACTTAGTGATCACTGAACACGAAACATTCTGAATATCCCAACCTATGTATAATTTTTCAATGTACACATGTGTACAATTACATGTACACATCAATAGAACAGCTGGCTTTTACTACAGACATGTTGATTGCAAACAGCGATATTTCAAGTTTGGATTGAAACATTTTATTAATGCTTTAGTATATCAAGATATAAATATAAATTAGTTCACTTCCACCTTCTGGAGTATCCAGAGGGAATATTATACCACAATATTCAGGCATTTCTTCACTGAATTAGTTAAGACCACAAGGCTTTACCCTTAACCATGTACCTGGAGTTAATGTCACATACAAGACAAAGTTCACACTAGCAGGACTATTCCTTCAGGCTTTCTACCTACAAATTGCAAAACTGCAGGAGCTATACACCAGTTTAAATCAAAATATGTAGGACAGCTCTAATTTTCAAAGCACAACTCCCTGCCTCTTTCTGTGATTCTTTCAATTCAAATGCAGGCTTTGCAGTGAGACTTGTACTGCATACAAGTAACGCTGTAAGTCAATTAAAACTTGAGTGGGTTCAAAAAGCAGGCCTTGTTCTAGGGTTTGCTGCTGCTCTGAAGCTGCATCCCAACGTGTGAGGCTTTTCCTGCAGGTTCTGCTGACCTTTGCTTTTCTGCTACAGAAGTGTCATGCGATCAGACCCCACCCTCTCATTCAATTACAGATGAGACTGGAATACAGACCTTACAAGACCTTAGCGTTCTCTAAGTCTCTAACACTGAAATATTTACATTGATTTGCCTCAGGATTTTCCTTTTGGCAAAGCCATCATTTATTCCTTTTCCTTCAGGGTACAAAGAGTACTTCACATGAAATCTACTGCCTTCTTTTAACATGTGTTTTGTTAGCTTTTTATATCATCTTCCAACACCAAGAGTAAGAGCAATAACTATACTATGGCAGATGCTTAAGGAAATTCAAAAAGTAAATATGATTTTCCCCATCCCAGAGGCCAAATATTCTAAAATTACTAGATTCAAAAGATTTATTTGCTCCTGCCACAAGCAATCCAACTTGAACCAAAGTTATCCTTCATAAAATATACCAAAGGCTCCTGAATCTTAGTTGCTTTACCAACTCAGCTGACAGATATTCCAGCAATAAATTCAAGCAACAAATATTATCTTGCAGCTGACAGCTTTAACAAGTGACTCACTGGCACCAGGGAATACACAGTCCCATAGTCAGGAAAACACCTTCAAGAGAGCAAATGATAAGCAGTCCAAATATGACCCTGCATGACATTAACCAAGCGTAACCCCCAGACATGCAAAAACTCAGAAGAAAATTGAATCAATGACCAACAGGTTAAGTCACCATCACAACATCGCCCTTACCCTGACAACAACCTGAAATGCATCTTATGAATTCAGGAGCATAACAGAAAAGAGAACGGTTAGGAAGTGCCATGCAAGTTTATCTTTAAATCATATACATATATAAAATAAATAAATATAATGCTATGCAGCACAGCCAAAAGGGTTGTGTTTCTCAGAAACAGCCCAGAGGATGGAGTTCTGTATTGCAGGCTAATAGAATATGGCATTATCAACTGCCTGTTAGATGACTGTGGACAACTGTCAGAAAATACAAGATGAAAGGACCAAAAGGACGGAAAATGTCTGAAATCTCACTAATAAAGACTAAAAATGTAAAATGAGAAAGAAATGACTCATTTTTTTTCAGTACTTCCTTCCTTTTCTCTCTTACACTTTGGATGATGGGAAACTCTGAAAAGTTATTTCCAGCATTTTTTTCAGATTAAGTCTAAGACCTCAAGGAAGGAAGCCTTCAGAGAACCTAACAGAGAAATAAAAATATACTTTAAACTACTGGCTCCATCACAATCAGTGCAAAAGAAATTCACCAAGGATAACATTTGATGTATCATCTATGCTACCTCTGAGAAGCTGTATTATTGATAAGATTAAAGGTTTAATTAACATCTCCAGGAGACTTCATTTATGTTTTGTAAAACTTGCCTTCAAAGCAAACTCATGTATTATGAAACAGTTTTCTATTAACGTGATTTATCCAACACCACCCAATCCTAACAAAATTCCAAATTGTTTATATTACAATACAGTTACCTCTGTCCTAATGTCCTCAAGTCATTCTGACAGCATAAAGTACCTACTAGGAGTTCCTAATTTAAGACAGGAAAGGGCAAAAAGCAGCAGGTGGGACTTAGCAGTAGGTACTGAAGGAACACCTTCAAGCAGGGCTACAAGCACATAAAGCAAGGGGAACTTAAAGGCAATTTTATCCTAACTAATATCCTGCTAGATCTATGGTTTTTTGAAGTGGTCTTCTCTGAGTCCCTGTCAGAACCCTGGCTTCTGTTAAAGGGTTTTACCCACACAGCAACACAACAATCACTGCTAAACAACAGAACAAAGTCCATCAGACTGGGGAACAGAGAATGCAGTATCCATCTGAAGTTGCAAGAGAAGTTTAACAAACAGGATGAAATCACTAAATTCAGCTGAAATATCCACTTCAAAAATAAATAATAAACCTATAGCCTTTCAGAAACCTACTCATGTGGTACTTCTATTTTAAGATGATCATCATTACAGGACAAAAAAAAATCCACAACAGAAACAGCAGCAGCTTTTGTAGTATATTGGGATGAACCATCAAACATCAGCTAAGGATGTGACTGTTCAGAGCTGATGAGTTCACAGTTTCAAGTCAGAGTATCACATATTTCCAAACATCTTTCATTGCAATGCTGTTTCTGCTAGAGAGTCAATCCACCTTCTCAAAATATTACTGGACTTGTTTATTCTTCTTTATGAAGAACACTCACTGACACTCATTATTTGACACTCATTCTAAGCCTTCAAGATGCAAATTAAATTTCATGCTAGCACTTTGGTACTGGATAACTGATAATGACCTATATCCTGCATTTAAAATAAAGTGGGTATTTTGCAATGTTCAATAACTTTCAGTTTCCAACATGATGAATAAAGTACTTTTTGTTCTAATGTAAAAATCATACTCTTTCAGCTATTACACACAGTGCATCCTAAAGACTACAATTAATGGTCCTTATCTTTTTGAAATACTGGGGGCAACAGAACATAAAATCAAGTTTTACTTTCCTCAGATCTCTGTATACCTCAAAAACATGCAAAAGGGTATAACTTATTACTATCCTTTCCACTTTACCACTAACATGTGATACAGTTTTCATACAGCCTAAACTATTAGTTTCTACTGTTTAACGTATCTATGAATACTACTGTCTAAACCAGAATACCAAAAAGCTGCAGCCAAGACTAAACAAGTACTTGCACAGTTACAGGGTCATAGTCCTATTATTCCTTTTTCTAGCTCAGTACTTACCAAGCTTTTTGAGACAAAGGAAAACTAAAGGTTAAAAGTAACTACATTCCCTCATTTAGCCTCGAGCACTTTCAGGTTATTACTCCCTCAAAATTTCCTTGGTTATCTGTAGTATCATGACCCACTCCTTCCCAAACTCTACTCCCCACCAGAGCCAGGAGCCTTTCCTCCTCATCAGCAGCAACAACAAAAGGCAACACACACACCCTTCTGGCACAGCTTATTCACGGTTTCTCACCAACTACACACCATCCCTCCCCTCAGCAGGAGAGTCCTGCTGTTTTGGCCTCTTCCTATTTCACAGACATTATTACTATCAATATAATAAAAAAAAAAAATGCATTGATTTCATTCTACTTTCCTATTCAGATAATGAATGTTTGATCTATTCTGTGTGGTTAAAAGCTTAAGCACTCTGTCGCACTTAATAAACAAAGTAAAGAAGAAATATTTTGCACTTACCTAAATTGCCATCAATGTACATGAGTTTAAATGAAGAAAACAGTGGAAACATGCAAAATAAAGTTAAAATCAACATGTATGCATGCAGCTCAAGAGAAATATTTTTAAAAAGCTGAAGAAAGCAGAAAACAACAGTACAGTGAAAAACAGAAAATAAGGTGAATGGATGTGATGAACCCACTGGCTTTACAGAATCATTCTAAAATACCTAAAACTTTCACTTCTTGTAAATACTATATTAAAATTTGACATTATAAGTATTTTTTTCTTGAAGAGACTGATTTAGTAAAAATACAGCCAATTTTAATTTTTTTAAAGATTATTAATGTGAAAACATACCTCAAGCAGTACAGTAAACCACAAGCAGAACTTTGCCATTCCTCAGGTTCCTAGCTTTGATTTGTGCAACCATGTACTTCATTAATACTCACAATAAACTTCCAAATCCCTGCTGTTTCACACATTTACACAATAAGATAGGCTGAAAAGTATTTATACCCCAAAAAAAATCGTCCTCTGACCATATCTGGTATTTAGGAACAACGGGAGGTCTCCTTTCCAACCCGTAATCAAGTGCATACTTTGACACATTAAGGAAGACAATACCTATCTGTGAACTCACACTAAATACATACTAAAAATGTATACCTTAGTTTTACTAGGAATCAAATCAAAGTTTTATTAGGAATATAGTTTAATTAGTAATAAGAAGGGAAACACCATTTCAGAATATTTGTTAGTGTATTTTCTTTTATTGTTCTATTTAGATACTTGTCATGAATCAAAGTGAAAAGTAAGAGCACGTGAAATAACACTGAGTAGCTACTCTCCGTTCTGAATTAATGAATACATATTCCCTTCTCTTCTGATTATTTTATCAGCTCTATTCTGTTAATTGCAGCATCTGAGTTAATCATACTGATAGAGATAGACAAAAGTTATTCTGAGAAACTATTTCAAGAAAATTTTGTATTCAAAACTATAAGCCTCAGAGGACCTGCTCACTATCCTTTTTATCCTCTCTTCATGTCATTAATCAGAAGTAAATTCCTGCAGTATCAGGACAGGAACTACACTTCAAAAGATCAAAATTTCTAACATGTTTTCAAAGAACACATTAAGTCAATTAAAATTACCTGGTTGTCTGTAAGGGAAAAAAGGATCATGCTCACCCATTTATTTCCAACAATATATAACCATGTCATTACTGAAAAAGAGCCACTGTTCATTGCACGTGGTGTCCATTTTGTATTAATTATGTAGCATTAAAAGATGACATTTTTAAGTAGGTAAAAGGGGCTTTATTTTGTGCAACAGGGCTTAACATGCATTTAAAAGAAGTCACAGTGATTCAGTTTTTGCAATGTCATAAAAGCAGCATATCAACTGATAAACATTAAATTGTATTAGAAAGCAGCTAGTCCAAATCAATAAATTATTTCTCCCTCTTCTTTTGACAGGCAACAATCCTGGAAATTAATATTGCTGAATAACGTCTTGTGTCTTCCCAGCACTTCCCACCTCATGGCCTTCTGCTCTCCACCGAAACCCTCTACACTAAACTCTTCTGTACATCACACGTGATTAGAATCTTCTATTCAAACCAGATTAGAGGGAATACCTACCTACCTAAGGGGGGAAAAAAATCAGAATCTCTGAGACATTGCAAATGGATGATTCCAAGATGAAGAACCACTTTAAATAGTTAAAAACACAGAGTACTTCCTGCCCCTATATATCAACCCATATATAAAATAATTCCAGTTATGCTGTGAGAAAACATCACAAAGAATATGAAGAACAGAAAGACAACTTAATGTGGGCTGTGATATCAAAGAACAGGTGCTGAAAGCATGCACTTTCAGAAAAAAAATAGCTTTCAAAAGAAAATCAGGAATGTCCAAGTTACTGTCCATAAACTTCCTCACAGGCCTCTTGTGCTTCCAAAAGTTTTGACTTTATCTATTTTCCTGTCAAAACAGATCCTACTATTCCACCTATTTGGCATATTTATTTTCATTATCCTATTTTGCAGGATGTTTTTAAGCCTTCCCAAGCTTGACATTATCTGGATGCATAACACACATCCATCCTTCAGGACACTGATGAAAGCCTCAAGCACATGACAGATCCCTAACCGGATCCTACTGGAAATCTTTCCAATTTCACCATGAATCACTGATAATTACATTTTGATGTAGGGTCCAATCAGATAGTTCTCCATATAGCAGCAATTTCCTCTCATATGCTTCCTTTTGAGACAACCATTTTCCCAACATCAATATGTTGCTGCTTTTCCTTTATGCATAAGGTGGGTTTTCCTGTCCTCCAAGAAAATCA
The DNA here is from genome assembly GCA_013399195.1 of Dicrurus megarhynchus. Lineage (NCBI taxonomy): Eukaryota > Metazoa > Chordata > Aves > Passeriformes > Dicruridae > Dicrurus > Dicrurus megarhynchus. Next base: position 2,034,242 of record VXAD01008598.1, read on the forward strand.
GACTTCTTTGGTATCATTTTTGACAAATCCATATTGGGTGCTAGTGTATTTTTTCATTTTTCCCCCTATATTTAGACTGAAAAAACCACCATTTACAAATCATTTTCCTTGGTTCTTGCAGTATTTTTTCAGAAACCACAATAAAAATATCAAACGTATTTCACTCATTCTCTCGTGTCACTTTTTTTTTTTTCCTGGTAGGCAGATAGATTTGGCCTTCTCCAGTCTCCTGGGAGTTCCCAAAGTTTGCTAGGACACTCTGGAATCCAGTCAGGATCACTTTCATCATGGACAGCCAATGTGAAAACAGTTTTTAGTGTTTCAGTATGAAACAACTTGGTTTTCAAGTAAGTTTTATAAGCCAGTAAACCTCAGACACACAATGATAGATTGACCACTTTTAGCATAGATGTGACAGAGCACATCACTTCTTTTGTTCATTAAAATTACAGCTTTTTGATAATTCCAATTTAAATTAGTTGTTTGAAAGAATCAATAGCCCTCTGGATAAGAGTGACAAACAAGCTGACACAGCCAGCTTGGGCTTCCAAAGCCATTCCTTCAGAAAGGCTCCTCTCCAAATGCTTACAAGAAAAGTAAGCAGCAATCAGATAAGAGGATGGGTGCTTTTATACACAAATATTTGACTACAAGAGAGGAAGTAGGAGAAACACATGGTTGACTCCTAAAACCATCAAAGTCCCTGTGGAGTTTTGCTGGAACCTGTGGCTGAGCTTTGTGCTGACTGACACTTCCTGAATAGCCCAGTGAACAGGGTGATCAGTAAGATGACTGATTTTCCTCACGGTGTTTGGTTATTCAGGGCAGTAAGGACAAAAACCAAATGCAAAGAAGAATTTTATAAGACTAAGCAAATTGTCAAAAGGCTGGCAGACTAAATTCAGGGAGATAAAAGTGGTACACAAGTGAAAACAATCCCACCTTTAAGCATAGCAAGCTGGAACCTAAACTGGTTAGAATCAGTGGTGAGATTTTTTTCAGATATGATAAATATTTCCATTAAGATATTAACTAAGTACTCAGTGGCAGCAAAAATAAAGGCATCCAACACTGGAAAGAACAAACTAATTGTTGAGAATTCCTGTGAGATACATACAGAATAAAAGGGCAAATGCTACAACATCAACAACTCATTTTACACTTTTTCAAAAACATAAGCTGTTTTGGTCTCCTCACCTCAAAGAAAAAACAACCCCAAACATGTAATAGGTCTGAAAAACATCATGTCACTCTTTCACAAGGAATTATCACACATGGTAAGATTCTTCTGTCTGGAAAAGAGCTGAGGGAGGTATGTGATGATGGCACTGTAGAGTCCTGAGTGGGACTGAGACTGGCACCAGACATCAATTATTTATTGCTTCTTTCAGTACAAGAAACAGGAAATCCTAGCAAAAGCAGCCAAAGTCCAGTGCAAAACCAAATGAAAATCAGTGGTTCTTCACAGGTGTCAGGCTCTAAGAGCCTGTGGACACTGGCATTTTAAATAGGTCCAGAAGTAACTGGCTCAATTGGAGGCCTACCGAGTTATTAAGCACAAAAACAGCAGCTGGATCATAAGGAGTACTCTGTAGGGATATCACTGTATACTTGGCCTGTTCTGTGAATGTTTGGATACTGTTAGCAATGGAATAATGAGCTACTCAATCTTCATGTTATTGTATTATAGAGTAAGGATTCCTGTTAAACATACACATAAGGCAAAACATTCCTTTTATCAGGTTTGCTGTTATAAGAAAATAAGACCATTTGTCCAAAAAAATGAACTCAAATCTGAGTTACTAGCTTACTTTCCCCTCAAGATAAGGAAAACTAGCTTTTAGGGGAAAAAAGCAAAACAGAACTTCATTGGTATGTGACAAAGTCTCTAAATGCCAGATTCAGATTCCAAATGTCAGTATAAGATATTAATGTAACATAAGAAATAGGTGACTACATTAGAATATTCCTCCTACTAAGGTGACACTAAACACACCATTAAAATACCTAACCAACAAAGGTTTTGAAAAACAGAACCTCCACCATGCATCTTTTTGGTAATATTGGTTCTAGCAGCATCCTAGTGCACACTTGCTATAAATAAATAATCAGCAAGTACTACTGTCAGTCTGGATACAAAAGTTACACAGGACAGTAATTTATTAATTCATTGTACTGAATTTTTGATGCCAACCCAGCCAGTTTCCCAGTGAAGTCACTGGTAACAGACTTGCTAGCTCTGTAGATATTCAGGTTCATGACATGCCTAAAAGGTGGAAAGTTGCTGAGAAGCACTAATTGATCGCAAACTTGGAAGTAAATTAAAAATCGCAGTTGTTGCTGCCTGCCAACAAAGAAGTTTAGATTTGGAAGCTGGAAGTGAGAGAAACACAGGACTTTGTTTTTGTCTGGGGAAAGTTAACAGATGGTCTAAAAAGGAGCAGCTTTAAAATAAGACAAGAAGCCAAAAAGTGTGTGGAGAAAGGAAGGATAATTTTTTTAATCTATTCTGTGCTGCTGTTTTGTATAGCTTTTTATATATAGCTGTATATATTTGACATAGTAAAGTCTCAAAGTTTGACTTTACAGATTTATCCATCCAAATTAAAATATATGAATCTTTTTAAAACTTCAGAAAAAATGTTACATCATGAATAGAAGTATTTGAAATACATATTTACAAGATACTTGTTTTCTACAACACAGGTCTACAAAATGTTAATGAAAACTTTCACTTCATTCTGTAATGCAGAAGTACAGAAAGTTGAATATGAGGATCTACCTTCTTTTAACTTTAAAACTGCTAAATCCCTGTACAGCTTAAACAAAACGTGCCTCTGGGTGTGTATTTCTACTTTTTCAACAGTGGCTCATCTACCTCTCCAGAAAATGTTGCCAAGTATATTTAGAAAGTCGTTGCAAAAAAAGCCCTAGAGAAAGTTTCAAAAATAAGAGAAAGGGTAACAACAAACAATTATTTTTCTCCGTCTAAAATGTGACGGGATGCTGCATGAAGGAAATTATAACCCGCATTTGGAGTCTTACTAGTGTGCTTTCCTACAGTTTAGCAGCCAGAAGCAGATAGATCAAGACAGACAATTCTTGTGGCAAATGTCAAACTTGTGTCAGCATTGGATACGGTATTAAAAGCAAAACTTCACGTGCTTGTTTGTAAAACAACACAAAGAAACTTTCATAATTACTTACCTGATTTTCTTCATGGGAAACTCTCATTTGTTCTTTAAGAACTGACATTCTGGCTGCTTCTTCTTTCCTCAATACTCTCTCTTTCTTTAGCTCAGGACTCCAGAAAGTTTTGATGCTGTTCATAGAGGACCCCAGCTTGCTGTCCTTGATGTCCAGTTCTTTTCTAAGAAGGTCGTTCTCCCTCTGTAGATCCTTAAGCTGAGCCTGCAGGTCTAACATGGTGCTGTCTCTAACCTGTCTCAGCATGGAAGGAACCTGGTGGTGGTGGTGGTGTGCGGACGTGGTCAGCCCCCCGTGCTGGTCAGTGTAAGAAAGGACATCAGTGTGTGACAGCCCAGCAGAAGCAATATTGGGGCTGCTCCCCATGGCTGTGACTCGGCCACCATACACAGCTCGATTTGTAGCCCTTCCAAGAGTCATTGTGCCCTTTGGGAAAGTAGTAGAAGCTACACCCTCGTGGTCACTCAGGTACATTGGTCCAGATGTTGCATAGGCTGCGTTAAGGGACTGGATGTTCTCCATGGATAACGTCTTCCCTGTCCCTCCTCCCCCGCTGCTGGTTCTCCTGTGACCCAGGCGAGGGGACCTCGGCAGGCGGGGAGACCTGGAGGGACTTCCTTCCAAGTTGCTGATTGTTCTTGCACTTCCGTACATTTTTCTTCTACTTTGAGGTACTATTTAGTAAGAAACTAGTAACACTAAGGTTGAATATTAAATTTATAATTCCTGCTAGAAATATTGGCAGTTTCACTGCATTCTTCCAGTAGGCAAAATCTGGTTTTCCTCCAAAAACAGATCTGAGGAAAAAAAAAAATATTATAAAATTAAATTTTCGTCTTGGAAAATAAACTTACAAGAAATCACCATATATCAGAAAAAACAACTTCCTAGAACAATAACTTAAAAAATAAAATCCACTACACATTTTATATTTAGGATGATGAGTTAAAAATGCATTTTCAAACTAATTTCAATCAAAATAAAACTCCTAATTTCTTCCTTGCTAGAAAACTTTGAGTTAAATCTTGTTAAACTAAGTTGCAATGAACAACAGAGGCCCAAAAACATACCTTAGCTGGTATATTAATGGACTTAAATGACTGACAATGTCAAATTTATATAAGGAAAAATATTTATTGTTGACTTTAAGAACTACCCTCTTAAAGCCTCCAGAATTCATCCCCAAGGCACACAGATATAAAGGAACCAGATCTTGTTGATTAACATTTTCAAGTTTTGTCCTTTTAACATTATTTTCCAAATCTGCCCCTCTTTTCAGCTGTCATGCAGCATTCAAGAGATGACCCACAGCTTGTTCCACTAAGGACTCGTGCAGCTTTTCTGCCATCTCAACTTCAACACACTGACCAACTAAACAAAGAAATTCTCATCACCATGACTGGGGCAATGCAACTTCTTATCCTAAATCTCAAGTGCCAGCCATCCTCTGGCCAAATAACTCATCAAGCCCTCTGAGAAATCCATCATTGCATCTTTCTAGTTGCCCAAAATAGTTCCGTAGCTCCTTCAAAGACAAATCTCCCATGAGACCAGAGCTGAAGATCATTTTCCTTCCACTGGCTCCTGGCAGATCCTGAGCAAAAGCAATAACTAATCTTTTAAATTCACAGAATTCACCCCCACCCTCCCACTCAACTCAATAAAAAACACACAAACAAACACAACACTCTGGCCTAGTGAAAAAACAATACTGCTAGCAGAAACTGCCAGTGTCAATTTAAACTGCACACACTAAAATGTTTTTAGATACAGCAGATATGATACATGGCCAGGTAGCGGGGTTTGGTATGAATTTGTTGATCCTCAGAACCAGAGGTACAGAATACTGTATCTTGTATCACATCCATACTGTTGTTCCTTTTTATTGCCACAGTCTGATAAGTAATTTATGTTTCTTGCTTGGAGTTACTTAATAACCTACTTAGTCTTCTGTTTATGTCTCTGATATGTATTTTTAGGTACTTGTTCTGCCTTTTAGAGCTTACGTGTTGTGGTCTTTCTTTTCCCAACTTGTGTGAAGTTTTGGAAGTTCTTATCTCAAATCAGAGCATACTTTCATCTTGCTTAGCACTCTAGTGCTTACCAGTGAGTTCTACCGAAAAAGGGATCCTCATTCCTTACCCAAAGGCAGGCTAACTTCTCACTGAACTTCTTTAATAATGTTCAAATGCTGATTGAACATTATAACTTCCATAAGCTTGTAAAAATTCTGAAAGCAACAGGAAACGAGAAGCAAAGCACCACCAACCAAAGAAGCATTATTACCTCCACAGCTTTTTCCATTTTTTCTTTTATTTTCCCCCTAGAAATATTCTAATGAAAACAGAGACCTCTATGTAGCAAATACAAACACACTGATTATATGCTCAATTTTCTTACTTTAATGGGCTACTAAGGACACCTCACAGACCAAAAGCTGAAAACCCTGACTTAAAAACTTCGTAGGGTTTCTCCATTTTCATTTGCAGTTTGTTACCTTCTTCAACCTCAATTATACAGACTGGCTTTCCTGCAAACACCTCAGAAAAAGGAAAGCACATGAATACATGCTTTTGCAACATGTGTACTTCTTAAGGATAGAACTGGAGCCTTCCTTTATGGCTGTGAAATGTCTCAGACACAGTAGAAGCCAGACACCATTGCTTTATGAAGGAGGGGAGAAAAGCACCTACATCATTTTCTGCTCTTTACTGCTTATACATGGAGACTTCCCAGCTTCAGGAAGATTTACTGTGTGTCTCAACAAATCACGAATTGGAGACATGAAGAAGCAATATCAGCCTCAGGACCTCAACAACTGCCACACAGATCATCATCTACTGCCTGGAGAAAAAGAAAGGAGAGATCCCATCTTCCCACAGAACCAGAGCCATTCTAGTTAACTTAAGAGTGGACAGGTGAGATACAGACAACTCTATCTTGACAGATAAATTTATTTTATATTGCTATTTTAATTGGACAGAGGGGAAGGAATATTAAAACTCTCAAGTAATAACTTTTTAACCCAAGCTGTAAGTGTTGCAACAGCCAGGACAAAAGAGCTCACAAAGGTCATATCCCCCCTAAAACCTTCTCTGAGAAAAAAAGTCACCCAGATTCATTCAATCTGGTAGGGACAGACTGCAGACCCACACATTTTCCTACAAGAGTTGAGTTTTAAAATCCAAATCAGCTTAGTACAAGGAAAAAAAAAACAGATGATCACCTGCTTGGGTCAGTATTTTCTTATTTTAAAGAAATGCCTTATAATGCACATAATGTAAAATTAACCATTATAATAATGAGTTTAATATTTTCCATTGAAAAAAAAGCTGTATTTTATACAGATCCTTTTAGGATCCAGAAAATTAAGCAGGCATTCTCAGCTGGGGGCAGGAGGGCAGGCACTGGACACTTTCCCTCAGGCTCTCATCAGCCTTGAAAACCCCAGCAAACCTGATACAGCCTGTTTCATGCCAAAGTCCCTTCTAGTGCCTGTCCCAACCTTCAGCTTGCCTTGTTTTCCACATTCCTGCCCCATCTGATCACCTGCACTCTGCAGACAGCAACATCATGGGTTCGCATTACCCACCACCACTGAAGTCTGACAATGCGTTTTGTCTTTTAGCTTTCTATTTTTATAGAAACTTGTGAACATAGGATTCAATATGATGCTAACAGAAGATCTCACTGAATTTAGTTTCCAAATCCTTACTTCTCTATTTTACATAATTACAGTTTCCTTGAAATACTGTGCACACAATACCCCGTAGGTTCTGATTTTCACTGGTTACACACTCTTACATGCTGAGGGATGATTTAAGCTTTTAGTGTCCCCTCCTGTGGCCTGAATCACCTAGTCAGCAGGAAGTTTGGGTATTAGCCAAATACTTAATAGCTTTGCACAACCACTTGCCAATATTAACACTGAGCCAAGAGCTCAAACATTCGTAAAAGTACCAAAGGCTTTAAGGAAACCCCTTCCTTAGAGTTAACCTCCCCAAACAATAAATGGTGACAGCTAAGTGCAGAAATTATCAATCTAAATCCAAACTGTCTAGTACTATACAGCTCCCTGCATATAAACCAAAAGAAGCAAAACAGAAAAAAAAGAGGTGATATAGAACATAATGCTCCTATTTTCTTCACCAGGACTGCATTTTGAGGCACCACCAAAGGAAGGAGATTCACAGAAAAAGGCAAATGTGTCCTGGCAAACAATGATTTCTTTATTTTGATAACATCTTTTAAATACTCTTACAACAAAAACATCTCTGTCCACAGAAGAGCAGGAGTATGTGCGCATTAAAAGTAGTGACCGAGAGCCAGAAATATTTCTAGCACTTTTTTTTGGTTTACCTAGGTTTTCTACTGCTTTCATAGTGGCACAATACATCCCCACAGCAGACTATATTCTTTTCTTCACATGTTTTTTATTATCTGTGCTGATGTAAAAGAAAAAAAGGCAGCAAGCTGATACAAACTAGATACAGAGAACCCAAATGTGTTGTAGAGTATCCTTCCTTTCTTCATTAATCTGAGCAGCCTGGCATGTCTTCTTTTAATAAAGTAAAATAACAAACACAATGCTCTTCATATGGGATTAGTACAAGACCAGCATTGTTTTTATTAAAAGGACAAAGTACTCCCTTTTCCTACTTACCAGGCTGACCAAATTACTTCTCCCCCATCTTTTTTTAATCCTAAAAAGAAAATAATCCATTTCTTCCTGCTACTCCACTATTCCTTAGAAGCTTGAAAAACAAAGTGTACATGACTTCAAAAGCAACATTTTCATTTAGGTTCCTTACAGCGTCCTGAAACTGTTTCTTATGCAAATTTAAGTTTTACTACAGTCTGCACAATACATTTTTTTACTAGTTAACAGACATTAGTTTATCCCCTTCTCTTGTAGCTTGTCAAACTTTGGACATATGTAGTTGTAAATGAAGTTTGTTCCAAAGTCTGCTTTAATCCTGCAAGCTGGTCATGTCCCTGAACTCCCATCAATGCTAAATGGAAGAATTGGCATTTATCACTTCATAGGAACAGTTCACCAGGCCTGCCTGCCTTTCATTTCCCTTTCACATGGAAGAAAATATGAAGGCAAAAGTAGGAGTTGGCTGCTCAATATGCATCTAATGACAAATGGAAAATAAAGTTGTCAGGCATTCTAATGCTGTCAGGTGCAGTGACAGCAATTAATATTTGTCATGCAATCAGAAAACTCCACCAATTGAAATACTTGCTCAAAATGCCGCATTAAAACTCTCAAAAAGCAAGCAGTTCTGACACCACTATCAGGATAGTCAATTACATTACTCTCAAATGTACTTAAGTGAAGAGTCAACAATACCTTTTTAACTCTTTTATCCAAGCTTCATGGTGTTTCACAGTGTTCAAGAGAGGTACATTTCTTTCAAGGCATTTTACTCTTTATTACAACATTTGAGATGTAATTGTTTCAAAACATTATAATAGTTAGAAATAGGCTTTAAATAATATTTAAACTTCACCAACTAACACCTCCATTATGTTCTAACTTTTAAGTTAGGTCTCTTTGTTGCTCAAACTCCAATTCTTAACACTTCATCTCTAACACTTCCATTAAAATAATTCTTTACTGTAGTCCTGAATGTGACAAGTCTTCCTGGGGTTTCTAAGATGCTTAAGGGAGGTGAGAAATTTCAAATTTGTTTCATTTTATTTTTCTGCTGTTGAGTAAAATATTAAAGACCTGAAAATGGAACATCAAAAAAAAAAAAAAAAGGCTTCTATAGCCAAACAATGGCAGAATCATCACATCTAATTTTAATTGTTATGCCAGAGAACACACTGTATCTTTATAAAAAGCCATAGGGCAGCCTATCTGCCAAATCTGGGCAAACACAACCACGTACAGTCTGTACAAGTTACCTTCCAGTGCTGAGCATTTCTCACTCTCCAGTCCCTTCAGATTGAACAGTCACTCCACAGAAGCAGGAATGTTTAGTGTTACCCTTTGTTTAAAGCATTAAGCACAAGCACCAACAGTGGTGAGAAGGCTTTCAGAAGTGCAGGGTAAAAACACCTGAAGCTTTAACTGTCTGAGGTTCCCAGTCCCACACTCACTCTGTCATTGTTTTGCTGCCCATCTGCTCTCTGCAACTCTTAACATTGGGATCCTATTTTTTATTGGTGGGTGGGAGGATGGATGGTGTGAATCACAAGCAGCAAGGAATAGAAACACAAATTCCAAAACACTGCTTGCACCTCTTCAAGTTTTTTAGCTCTCAACTTCCCTGCACCATAATGACCCTCTCAGGTTACACAGATATTTCAAAAGACCTGGCAAGTTTTTGGTTTTCTGGAGAAATATTTCCTAACATTTCAGTCTTTGCAGGTATGCAGGTGTCTCATGTGCTAAATTCTGCATCCTAGTCTGTGTTCATCATGCCTTCCATCCTGTAATTGTTAATCACATGCCTTTTATTTCCTTCTCAGTAAGAATTCTCATTTATCAATGCAAGCCTGCATTTACAAACTCCACTATTTTGTGGAGGATTATTCTAAGGCACATGGTAAACCAGGCAAACAGTACTTTTCATTTAACAACCATTAAAGAACAACAAGAATCATATGTCTTGGATTTTTACTAAAATAGTCTCCTTTGGGGAAGAATATTAAAAAGTAAAAGTACACAACATTCTTCAGAATTACTTGAAAGTCATGCCTAATTATTAGCACAGTTATGCTTTGCTTTTGTCAACATTTACCTGAACTTGAATGACTAAATATAGCTTACAGAAACACAGTTGTAGACTGAATTACCTTTGAGAAGGTAGAGCTTAAAAAGACATGAGTTAAGAAAACCTGAAAGTTTTCCAAGAAAAAACTGAAAGACCAGACTTGTTCTATCATTCACCTATATTGTCAGAATTTATACCAATTTTTTGAAACATAAGGCTGTTCAGGTGGTAATATATATAAATGCCTAAATAAAGACTACATTCATTTTAGTAAAATCACCTAACTGAAAATAATGTAAAAGGAAATTGACTGAGTTCATAGTTACACCTGTAAATTTGTCTATTTTCACATTAAGTATGCTTAAGAATATTCTGTCATTAACATTAATCTCACACTTTTAATTTTAAGATGCATTTATAACTCTTAATGTTTTAGAAACCAACAGAGATACTCCCACACAATAGAGTATTTTCAATTGAATTCACTAAGGCTACTCTCATGAATATTATTAAACACAGGCTTACACAGTTGCAAGATAAAGTTATATTCTTTTTTGCTACAAAGCTTCCATTCTCATAAAAAAAGCAACAAAACAGTCATAGGATCAGCTTTTAAGACTACCTGTGTAGCCTCCAGCAGTTTCTTGGAACACTTAAATATTGGGATTTTTAGCAAGCCTAAATATCCACTCTGCATCTTACATTTATTTGATTCAACAACAGTAATATGCCTACTCAAACTGCAAAACAAGAAGCATATTTGGGCATTCATCACAATCCAAAAACCTGTAGAACATCTCTCCTGTTCTCTTTGCTCAGATACAAGAGTATGCACATTTCAGTACCATGCCAAAGAAAAACTGGCTGTACTTCAGCCACTTCAGATAAAACTTGTCCAAGGAACTTACAGGCTCTGTAAGTGATGCAAGTGATTTAGCAGATTAGTTTTCAATTCATCATAGAATCAGCATCCTGGAACCATTAGAAGACATTGCACTTCAAGAACTGCCTTTTTATTTATTTATTTCTTCACCAAAAGAGTTGAAGGGTTCCCCAAACCCTTGGTGGCTGCCTCTTAATTTCACAGCACAGACCAATCTGCCCCCTTTGGGCTCACACTCAGCTAGGCAGAACCACACAAGTTCACAAGTGCAATTTATAAGTCCTCACAGGCATCTGACTTAACATTTGATGTTGATGACAGATGTTATTGTAACTGTTTCCTTAAGGAAAAACAAATGGTTTGAGCAGATTTCAAATGAGGTCTATAAATGAAAGCCGAGGTACATCATGACTGCCAACACTCTGCCATCAAAAATAAACTTGCTTTACACAGCAAACTGTCTTCCAGAGAAGCCCCTGAGAGCACCCATTTCTTCCACTATTATTGGACATAGGTCAACGAAAAAGAACTGTGCTTTATTTACCAGGTCATGTTTGTCCACTTATCTGAATTGTTCAAAGAACATAAGTGCTAAGAACTGTACTTCAGCAATATATTTTGAGGAAAAGAACACACTACAGAAAACTGTTTAAGTCAAACTCCTCACCATCACAGAAATCACAGGCCTGTGCTGTTTTATAAAGTAATTAAATAATTCAGACACTGCATGTGCCAAGAGATAATTAAATATATACCTTAGCAGATTACCAGTAAATTAATTTTACTGACCATGAAACATGTTGAGATAACACTGAAAACTGAAGGAGCATCAACAAAATTTCCAACAGGACCCAACTCATATTTGACAAAGTAAAATGAGTTCCTGAGAATTCAAGTACTATGGCCTCCAAGTCTTGCAATGAAAGAATCCAAACACATACCAAATAGTGTAACCACAAGTACAGACACATTAAACCTCCACAAGGAACTGGAATGAAATGACCAAGATGTGTTCTGTAATCTTCTCCATACATTGAGAGGTTTATGTCCCATTAGTCAGCATTTTAAGTGATCTGAACTATTTACTTGGAGGGAAACTGCCCCACACATTACCAGTGCTCTGTGCAAAATGCATTTTTGGACTAAATTCAGAAATGGCTGAGACTTCTGTTACATTTCTTTCCCTTCCTTCAAACTAAATTGCACATTATATCCAACTGAGCAATCATTATAGACAGTGCTTCCTCCAGTGACTTCCCACCCCAAGTCCACAGTACTCCCAGAAACTACAGCACATCATTTTCACACATACCTACACAATATATATTTATATATACGATTTTCATCAATCCTTTTACTCCATTCAATGTGCCATGACATTTCTCACACAATGAGCTAGATTTTAGAATTAAATCACTTTGAAAATCTCCCAATTCTCGATTTTTGTAGAATTTACCTGCTAGATTCTACATCTGCACTGTGACTTCAGTTACAGGAATAGGATAACAAGCAGGACAAATAGTGGGAAGAAGCATTAAAAAAACCCAAATAGTATTTGCTGAAAGTGGGGTATTTTAATTAAATAAAAAGTACATTGGTCATTAAGGAAGCCACACGGTAACTGGTCTAAAATATTTCCAGTGAATGCCAGTCTGCAAGACTGTCTTAGAATGAGTTTTTAAGATAATCTAGAAAGCAAGTATCCCTTTCAAAAACCTGATCTTAAAACATCACAAAAAAAGTTAGCTCCGGCTTTGCTAAACATCCAAAATGTCAAAGACTCCCACACATTCAATCACAACTTGAAACTCTGACATACACCTCAAATTCTTAAGACACATTCCTTCTGCTTTTTTAAAAGCACAGAAATTCAACTCTACACATCTCCCTCATTGTTCTCATTTTAAAGTAAAGGGATTATAGTGACATACAACTCCGCCAATATGTAACCTGTCCATTGCAAAGTTCACATTTCTAACATCATGAAGGAATTCCAGGTTTCTGTGAACAGAAATGGGGTAACAGTAATGGAGCCTTATCCAGAGAAGTGCTAAAACATCTTTGCTCCTCCCTCTCTCCTTCGGCAGAGCTCAGCACCTGACAGTTTGTCTCTGAAAGGAGATGTGGCTGCTGTTCCTAATTGTTGCCATTATTCCAAAACAAAACCTGGCTACTTAAGATATTCCAAAGCTGGCAATCCAAAAGCCACTATCACTAAATAAATCATAAAACTCCCTGAGAGCAACAGTCAAGAAAGCAACAACAAAATTTAAATTCCACAATGCTAATTCATCAGACATCTACATTTTCTTATACAAACATTAGACATCCGTGCTTATAATTTCCTTGGACCTCCACAAGTAGTCAACTGTTGTTTTCCAAGGAAAACATCTTTTTACATCTTGCATACAAGCAATAACAAACCAACATAAATCCATCTCACTCAATTTCAAAAAGATTGTAAAAGACTGTTCCTTTTTACAAAATACTTTACATCTTTAATAAGTGACTAATTAAAAACAAAATGCTCCAGAAAAAGATTTAACTGATGTTTCTGCTGATATGCCCTTGTATTTTCTTAATGTGAAAGTATCACTCAGAAGAAGCAGCACTACATAGTTCATTTCCAGGATTTAGTTTCTGAGCTCTCCCTTGACCAACTATGACCCTCAAAAAGAAATCATAAAGTTATTTTACTTTCAAATAGCTCTTATCCTTTTGCCAGAACTTAGCAGAAAATATAAGCTAGTGTTAGTGCTGCAAAGTATAAATAAATTGAGGCCAGCTCATCATTGCTAAGTACATATGAGATCATTCAAAAATCTAAGACTTAAATCACAAAAATATTTTAACACAATCCTAAACCAAACAAATACAATACCACAGATAAGAGGGGTCACATTACAAAAATTTTATAAAAAATCAGTATCACAGTAATATTTCCTAGGTGGATCTACTAAGACTTGCCATATATATATCCCAGGCATTAAAAGCTAAATTAAACAGATGAAAACAAATGCATCGTAGTGGATAAAAATATAATAAACACTCTAAGAGATACAGGTGGGAGAACATATGCTGTCTTTGGAAGTGATACACAGGCTGGTTGCCTCACCCTCTTTGAGGGGTGAACAACCCACTCTTTTTTCTTAGTCATCCCTCAAAGGTCAGTAAGAATCATCTTTCTAAAGTGAAAGAAAAAATATCACCTTGAACATGCTTATACAAAAACACACACGCTAAATAGATAATTATCTAAGTATCACACATATTTGACATTCTAAAACGGTTGAATGTGTTCTTTTGGTATTTGGCTGCTAAGAATATGGCCCACACCTTTCTACAGCCTTCAGAGCAGGCAAGGAACAGCAAGAGGGACCAGCATGGACAATGGATCTCACACGACCATCACCAGAATTTGACTACCAGTAGATTAGAGGAGTTGAAGAACCACCCACAGGATGAGAGGTGGCAAGATGAATCTCCTCCAAATGCTGCCAAACCACAAGAGAGAAGATAATGAGTATTATAAGTTCAAACACATAGTTTCAACCTGAGTTGGACAATCAAAAACCCCAGGGACTACCCTTATCTCAATAAGCCTTTGGAAGAAGAAATTATGTTCCCCTCACTCACTGGACAGAAAGCCTCTCCTTCCTCCCACATTCCTCTAGGAAAAGTGAAAATGCTAACTCACCTTGATGCCTTTAAAAGCCATTTTACACAGAGCTTTCAAACAAAAATAACAGTAGTGAAAAGGCTTCATTTAAAGCACTGAGGAGATGTGAAGTTGCTTTCACACACAGCCCTTAACAGTCACCCATGAAGCCAAGGCTTGGACTGTAAGTTTCTTCCATCAAGAAACTAACAACGCTTTTCCCACAAACATATTCCTTAAGGGAACCGGATTTACCATTGCACGCTCTTCTTTTTGGGTCTGTTTCTGCACACGCAAAGCGCCCTTTTCCTCCTCGTATTCGAGGAAAGGAACAAACGGGGAATGCTCTGCTCCAGCAGACGCGACCTGGGGGGATTGCGGCTGAGGGAGCTTCGCTTGCTTTGCTGCTGGTGGGGTTTTATGGCTGGTGGTGTTTCCTTCACCCGCGCTGTGGGAGCGCTCGCCATCCCCCGCCCTTCCATGGGGAGAGTCCAAGGAAATCCTCCGGACCGAGGGATTGCTTTGGGGTCCCCGCGGGGCCGTGCAGCGCTGACACAGCCGCCTGCGGGGAGCCGGGCCGGGAAGGCGGCCGGGCTTCCTGAGCCCTCGCTGCCGAGCAGGGAGGCTGGGAGGACAGTCCCCGATCCTCCGGGGCTGGGAAGGGCCGCAGGACGGCTCCCCCTGCGCCCCCGATCCAGGATGTGGAGCTCTGCGATTCCCGGGGAAGGAAGGGAGGGAGGAGGGCGGCAGCGCATGGCCAGCATCTCTCCTTAGGGCAGGGCGGCGGGGCTGACACAGGGGATCTGCTCCCTCCTCGGCTTGGCCACGGGGAAACCAAGTGGCAGAGGAGAAGCGACTTGATGATGGGGAACCTCCCTCCCTTCCCCGCCCTCCGAGGAGGGGGAGCCGGAGCGGGGCCTGCGCCCGGCGCGGCCGCCGGGAAGGAGCCGCGTTCGAGGCGGCCGCCCTGGACACGCACGTGGGGCTGGGGGCACGGAATGGAAATAAAAACAGATCCCGAACGGACAAATAGCTAAGTGAAACCTCCGATTTAGAAAGCCGACCAGACAACTAACCCTGACAAGTAGGATTTGCCCTCCCCTTAGCTGCACTTATTGGCCGCGCTCGTGTGCAACGAGGTTGTATCTGCAAATGCCAGTGGTCGGCCGGCGTGTCCATCACCAGGGAAAGAGCAATTCGCCGCTAAGGGAGTAGATTCCCTTCCATCCATCACAAGGCTTAGCAGGTAGCCGCCTAGAAATCAATCATACACTAATTAAAAAAAAANCTACTATAGTGCTCCCAGAAAAATATGCATGTATCCTTAGTGAACGCAGGTATGGATTTTATCACATGCATCACATCCATCATTTGTCCAGCCTAAAATGATATCTCAAAAAAAAAAAAAAATTAAATCATAGCATCATTAAGCGGGGGACCCCAGTAAGTATTCAGTAATTATATAACTGAAAAATAATATCCTGTTCGCTTCTGTTTCCATTTGCCAGCCACTAGAAGGGAACAGAAATCTCTCACCTTTTTCCTGACACGGATTTTAAAATACCAGACATTATCCATTATTTAGGTATAAAGCTAGGAATTTCCAAAGCTCATCAATTCTATTCTAGAAAACTTCAACAACAGCGATGATATTTTTCAACACTAGGCGCAAAAGGAAAAATAAATCAGAGTCTTATGGCTGCTTTTAATAGAAATTGCAAGAGAGGTTTCTGGTTGACGATTCTGTAGGGAGAGGCACTCTGTTACCAGAATAAGATGTGCACTTGGTCCCATTTATTACAACGTATTTCCAAAGCGATATAAAAAGCCTATTCTGCAAATTCATCTCCAGATTCAGCTACCAGATAGTTGTAAAAAGCAATATACAGCAATTTCCTTAATCACAGTAAATTTACAGTCATGTATCCCAGCCATATTCTTGCTTAAGCTTCTCACCTTTCAAATCATTGCATCTGCCTTTCGTCCTCACATGGATTTTACAACATCACGTTTAGCTGACATCCCATTCGCGCGGAGGAAGGAGGCAGCAGGGAGGGCCGGAGCCGCGGAATACCTGCGAGGGGGTGAGGAGAAGGAACCTGCTGCAGTCGGGGGAGGCTCGCGTGCCCCCGTCCCTCGTCTTTTCTGTCCCTCAGCGAGTCTCCCTCAGTCAGCTGCGAGCCCGGCTGTCTGGGTTGCCAGTCCCTGACTCAACATTCCCAGCATTCCCGAGGAGCCGGGGCTCCAGCGGCGCGGCTCGGAGCCGCCGGGGGCAGCAGCAGCAGCACCGCAGCCCGCGGCTCCTGCGAGCGTTCGGCTCCGTCCATTCATCGCCAGCCCGCGGGTTCCAGTCCCCACCCAGCGAGCGGCTGCGAGCGCGTTACTCATTGTCAAACAGCCTAAAAATACACCTATGTCTGCGTAAAACTGCAGAGGCTGAATTGCTTTCTCGCCCCTGTTCACCGAAGGCCAGAAACGTTCAAAGGCAGGTGCTTCAGAAAATGATGTCTAAAAAACCATTACTATATGCATATATTTACATAAACGGAAAAAACACAGAAATCTGAATCTGGATTGTGGCTTAAGTGTAAAAGAAATTAAGATGACATCCATATTTATTTGTATTTTTTCAAATGCAGTATGCAGGAAAAAAATCCCACAGATTAGCTGCTATGCAAAGCCTGAAAGCCTTTTTCATAAGAAAACTGCAAACTGCATTAAAAATTATTTCTGAAATGTTATTGTTTGATATTAAGGGGAGTGAGAGAAACTTCTATAAACATCACTGGCTTCTCATCCTAAGAAAGGAAGTTTTTTCCCCTCTTCTATTTTTGCCTCTTCTCACTGTTTTTTTTTTAGTTTAATTGCTCTGCATACAATTATAAATGATCACCCTTGGTCTTTAGCTTCAATGCACGTTCATACCTTACCCTACACAAAATTTCACAAACATTTTATCTGCCTCCTCTTGATCTCATTGCTGTAACAATGATTTTAAGAACCACTTCAGATCTGTAGTTGCTTTACTATAATCTCTATTTTATTTCTCTCTTGCCCACATATACACCTATAAATGCCACTATTAAACACTATTGAGAACAACTTTTTATGAAATTACTGTTAAAAGCTATGTCAAATCAAATTGATTTCAACCAATCAGGTTTAAATTTAGCATAATCCCTTCATTGCTGTATCTGAATTATCCTCAGCCAGTTGAAATAATTGACTGTCAAACATTTATTTGGAGATGCTAGAATGCCATTCCCAGCAGGAGGATAGCAGGTTTGTATTTCCCAGAGAAAGGGACACACAAGAGTGTGTACCCACCTACTTTAGCTATAATTGCAACAGAAGGCAAATATTTTTTCTGAGTTCAAAATAATGGAATAACCATGATTAAAATGCAAACTTCAATTGCTTTTAAACCTTATTACTTATTTGAAGACATTTCTGTTAAAATAGTTACAAAAGCATGAAAAATATGGACAAAGAAAATCTGTTCCTGGAGAAATTGACAAGAAGGGAAATGGTTTTGTATACAAATAATTTCACTTGATCTGAAAAGCAAACAAAGTATTCCTCAAGAGTTAGCAAGTCTGCATCTATAAGAAAACAGATAAGCACTACAAAATGTGGGTCACTACACTGAATGCTTCAAAGCACAAGAAGTGTCCATTTTCAGCTTAGCCCTTAATTTGGATTCAGTGTGAAATAAGAATCTCTTACAGACCTGTCTCAATATTGCTAAATCCAATTCTGTCTCAGTACCATTAATGATGACAGGACTTTTGTTCTAAGTGGTGTCAGCTGCTGACAGTTTTTTAAACAACATGTCACACCATTCCTGCCTATATGAAAAGACAAGGAACATCAGGTTCTGCCTTATCTTTTTTGTGACTCATTCACTGGCAAAGACTAAGGGCCTTGTGATAGCCAGCAAAAGCCAGAAGCATTCTGACAGAAGACCAGTAGCCTAAGAATCTTCTTTCCAAGGAATAATCACTGTGGGAAGACAGAGCTGCCATAAGGCTACAACGATATTGCAATGAATTAAGCTTGCTATCATTCAATAAACTTTGTAGCAGAATTCATCACAGCCCATCTCAGAGCAGCAGACCCTCTGCAGGGGACTGTCAGCATTACCAGTGCCAAAGAACAGAATATACCCACTATGGCTAAAACCATTGCAGAGCTTTGTGGGAAAAATTATTTTGCCAAATTGTACTTAAAAAGACTCATTAGAAAAATGTGCAGTTCAAGAGAAGGGGGGAAAAGTAATCAGAATTTTACAGCTAATCTACTTATTGTATTAGTAGAAACAACATCCATGCAAAGACCCTCAGGGTCACATAATCCAAACCCTTCAATAATATTCATTCCTTACATTCAAGACCATGCTGGAATCCGGATCCAAAGGGTAGGATAACAATAGTGTTTACTTAAGGCTGACTTCTTTACAGTTGATGAAAGTTCTCATTTCAGTCTAATCACAGGACCATCTGTGTTGTCCTTGGTGCCATGATGCAGGTGCGTGCCATTAAGCACAAAAAGAGTCAGATCCTATGAGTAAACTACCACTTTTTTAAATTGTAAGAAGTTCCCATTAACTACTAGACATATCCTTCAGCCAACTGTTAGAGGAAAGCAGTCTGTTGTAAAACTTAAACCACTATTTATATTATAAGGTGCCATGTGATGCTATGTCTAATGTTTGCACTTGTCAACAGTTTCTGTCTTCAAATAGATTTTTGGCTAGCAGACTTCAGTTTATTTGTTTTCTACCTTAAAAATGCAGTATTTTCACAGTTCTTTCTGCTTTCACATCAGGAGCTGTGGAAACCCCACTGAAAGTAATGGCAAAAATCTCTCTTATTTCAATGAGCCCACATTAGGCCCTAACCAAGTAAAGTACATATGAAATACAGATTTTTCAAGTCTCTTACTTTCCTCAGTCTATGCTATACTGATTTTGGACAGAAAGGTATAAAACATACTTATTACAACCATTCTGTTTACTTATTCTAAGTATAAATAATTCAAAATAACATATAATGTATAATGTTACTTATTGTCTTCAATTCCTGTGCATCCCCTCATCCTTCCCAATTCTTTCTTCTTCTCTTCTCACCTGTGGTACTAAGACTTTAGCAGCAGCTAGCTCCTTTTCATGTCTTGGTGAAGACAGATGTTATTAAGTGCTTAATTTTTTTAAAAACAGAAATACAAATAGAAATGAAGCTTTGTCCCTGCTGTATTATTCCTAGCAAGCAACTGCAGGTGTGTGCTTTAAAAACCCAGAAAAATGCATTTCAGCTTTAGCCACTGACCCTGGCCCTGCTCTATTCCTCTGTGCTTCCCTAGTGCTACTTGATTTACACTGAAGGTTACAGAACTAAGAACACCAAAAAATACTGTGTTTACCCTGACATGGTGATCAGATTTTGGGTAAGCACTCGACACAAAAGAAACAAAACACTCCAAACAAAATAATTGAAATAAACATCAGTTTTCTGTTGATTTCAGAATGAGGTCCTATCAGTCTAGTCCACAGAGGTTGTGCACTTACCAGTTATTATAGACTGCTCTTCCCTTATCAGTTTATATATTCACCTACAAATAACTGTCAAATTGAGTTACAAAATAGTTTTCACTACATGTTAAGCTTCTGTTTTTACTTCCCTCATAACAGATCACCCAAGTCTTGTTTTTAAAAATCATTAGCATAATTTATTTGGTTTTAATTTACGTGATTACATGCTTTACACACAATGGAAAAGTGTTACTTGGATATACCTGAACACACAAAAGGCCATTGAGGAATTCATTATAATGTATTATAATGAAAAAAACAAACAAGGAAAATAGACTCTTTTGTAATTGCATAATTTAGCAGTTTATTATGTACTGCACAGCCAATCTATTCAGGGTAGAAATAAAGCTACTCTGGTACATGCTGTTAACATCATAGTTTCAAATAGAGCAAAAATACTAAAATAATTTAATAGTAAAAATACCCATTTCACAGAAGTTCTCCAGCTTCTATTTCTCTAAATAGGGCTATTAATAGGCTTTTACATTAACTCTACAACATATTTCAGGGAGTTAAAAACATTTCTTAAGAAAATTCAAACTCCAGGGACTTCTAACAGTATGGAGCTTAAACATCTTGAATTAGGTTTAACATTTTAAATTTTATCAATGGTCCTTTATTTTCCTGGTTGGAAACACAGTATTACTGCTACTGCTATCGTGCATGTGAATATACACAGTGACTGTTATAAAGAAGCATTGCTAAATGAGCACTGACTAGTAAACTCTTGGATACTGGTTTGGGTTTCTTTAAATCTGTTTAGATACATCAGAACTAAAGTCCAACTGATTTTTCAGTAAGGATTAAGCTTACAAACACCACCCTTGCTCCTGAGAAGTAAACCTAGATACTAAAATTTTACTTACAAGTGTCAACACGAGACACTTCATCTGAAGGCAGCTAAGGCTCTCTTCTGAATTCTCCAGTTGCAGAAAACAGAAATGTCCTTCCCTACTTATGATCTCAACCACTACAGCAAAGCTGGCAGGTACGAACATTAGGACTAGAGAACTGACTAGTGGACTATTCACCCCCAACACATCACCTTTTCCCAGCAGAGCTACAGGGTAGTTACTCAGTGAGGGAACCTTTTATTGGCAGCCCAATTTCCTCCAATTTTAAACCGCTGAGTACTGAAGCCTGAGGTATTGCCTTAATCACATTCACATGTTGGGAGGACTTGGGCAGGAACAAAAACCACCTTAGCTGGGGAAGCTAAACTCCATCCACCAGAGCAGTCCCCCAATGGAACCAAATATCTGCAGTGAGTAGGGCCCTATGAAATCAACCAAAGTAAGGAAAAATGTGAAAATAATTAAAAACAGTAGCCTTGTATGGCTGCTTCAAAACTGACAATGAACCTACAGCTGCGTCCCTGCTTTCCTGCTCACTGGGGATTCTGTTGAGGAGCTGCTGTCCAACAGAATAACAAGAAATACAATACACCTGACCAAGGATGGCAACTCCAGCTCCCACAAATGTTAGTTATTAGCTAATAACAGACATTACATAGCAGGTGTGAGTGTCACACTACTGTTATGTTTATAGTAAGGTGACTTGTCTTCCATCTGTTATTCTATATAGACACACTGAAGGCAATTTCTAGACTGTTTTGAAAGGGTAACACATTATATCCACTTTATAATACTTCACAGGATTAGGCAAAGTACACATTTATGGGGAATTAAGTTGGATTTATTTTATGTATTAACTTAAACAATTTACAACGTGGTTTTATAGGTGCTTTTACACATATACTAGTACTCCTCTGCATGGAAACATGAAAAAACCTCCACAAGTCCCCCAGTAAAAAATCTATGATACAAAGGTTCACATTGTCTCAATCTTGAAATCTTCTTCACTACAAAGTCCCAGAGTCTTTAAGAAAAAACCACTTTTTCCTGCTTTTGTGCTTTATCCAAAACTTTTGTGGTACTATGCAGAAAAAGCAATCTAGAGAACACATGAATGTTAGATTTCTATCTTTACTAATGTAGTTTTTGCTTCATGTACAACCTAAGGTTAGATAAGGAATCCTACATTTCAGTAACCAGACAGTTGTCACATACTCCATAATCACTGAAGTAACCTTAACTTTGTTGTCCCATTTTACTCACAACAGGATCTCATAACCATTGGATTTCCGTTTTGTTATCGAGATTGTCAGTGCTGTGACACAGAATAACAAATAGCACAAGTAATTCTGAATGCTTCACTTAAGTTCTGGTCTTTAAAATTGAAGAAAGGGTAAATATAGGCTTTAAAGTATCCTTTTATCAGTGTTTCTATGACAATCATCTACTACCCTGACTTTGTGAAATATCAGGACTTCTCCCACATTTGAGCAAAACTTGGCCACTACTTGAGGATCTGACTTCAAGAGGTTATGTCCCCTTATCTTACCAATTCTAAAACTAGAAAGAGATAATGGTCTTTTTCTCATTTATTTTTATCACTTAGAACCACCCGTGTAAACTGTATGAATGTTAGCACATGTAATTAAATTTTTATACAACTACTCTCTGGTATAAAGAAGAAATGGCTTAGCATTATCTTGATTTGTGCCTCTGGACTCTCTCAGCTCCCACAATAGCACAATCCCATGTAGAATTGCTGTTGGGAATATGCACAAACTTATGCCAGCTTCCAAAACATGCTTGAGAACTGGGATAGAGGGAGTTTGTCCAGTCCAAAACATGATTGTTCTAACAATTCAGGAGTTCAGTTTCCGTGCCAAGAAGTGTTTCCTGAACCTGTTTAATTTTCTAGCAGAGATGTAACTGTAGGTGAAACTCCTTCTCTCTGGTTGTCTGACTACAAAAGCATCTAATGAATAAGTTCCACTCAGAACCTGAAATGTGCCTTTAAAGAAAGCCTACTTCAGTATTGATGATTGCAGATGAAGAGCTTTCCTTAGGGGCATTTAGATCCAGGAATCAACTTGGTAGTGCCTTTTCTGCATTCCTCCCCTGAGAGTTTCTGCTTTCTTCATTGCTCCAATCCCACTTTTACATCCTATTCCACTCACAAAGTTTGCTTATCTTTCTGACTAAGAGCAATCTGTGACTTCAGTGATAGAAACACAACCACACATTGTAAAAGAACTTACACATATACCTATAATGGAGGTCGACATTAAATTCAACTGATGACTTTTAATTTCTTTAATAGGCATTATAGAGGGAAAAAAAAAAAAGAGAATGTTCACAAGTTAAAATAGAAAGGGAGAAATATTTTTAATTGTTAGCTTGACTTTATATAACATTTCCCTACAACTGGGTACAAAATGGCTGCTAAAGTACAGGAATTCCTCCCTGCCAGTCTGGCACTTCTATTTCTAGTGGTCTGCAAGACTCAGCGTGTGCAATTCGTGAGCATGACTGTGCCTGAGGTGTGACTGTGCCATGAGGGAGAAGGTGGCTCTCGTAATAAAGTTCTTGCAAATGCAAGGATTTTTTTTTTTTCTGTTATCACTTGATAAAGTACTGTTTATAGGAAAACAAAATCCATGATTTTTTTCTGTTATCACTTCATAAAGTATTGTTTATAGGAAAACAAAATCCATGCGTGATTATTAATAATTTCCTTTGTCCATTTTCGTGAACTTTCTCACTATTTAATTGACTTTATTGGGAGAGTCAAATTAAAAAATGACAAACAAACAAAAACACAACAGGCAAGTGTCAAACATTAAGCTTGGTAGAAATAAATAATAATTTGGGGGGGTTGTTTCCAACCAGTTCTGGTTATGGATTAAATATATCATGGCAACTTTAATTTCCCCATAATTTTTCTGCCCATTTAGACATCATCTTCGGAAGAAAACTTATTTTAATTAGCTGAAAAATTACACACCTGAAAACACAGGAAGGAAAATTAAGCCTATAAACAATTGTTACTCTATCCTTCACTCACCTTTAAGTGTGAAGAAACATGTATGCTCCCGTCAATGCACTGGTATCAAGTATTCTTTTGGCAGATGTGAAAAAAAAGCAGAAGAAAACCATCATCTATGCTGAAGCAATATAGAAATGATGAGAAGCAGATTTAGAATTCCCAGAAAAAGCCAGGCAATAGAAATAAATAGAAGTATTGGTAAAATTCTTGTGTTAAATTATAAGCTAGAGGAAGAAATAGCAATGCAAATTTTCCCTACATTTATCAGCCACAGGGAAGGTAAGAGAAAAGCAATCAAAAACCTCACAAATATAGTTTATTTCCATTTTTTGCTCTTTCAGGATGTCAGACACCTATATGCAAGTGAACTATTGACTCTAAACAAAAAGATTTTTCATGTTGGGTAAAGCAGTATTTTGCCAGGCAGTACTGAATTTATTCTGAAATCTTCAGGGCAATCAGAAAGCAAATATGTATAGCACAAGAGAGACAGGCAAACCATATGTTACAGCAGCAGCCACTGTGAAGGGAAGGATAAAAGCATTAATCACTTGAGTACAGCTCAGTTAAAAAGATTTTTATAAACCATGAAAGATCAGACTACAATACAGAGCATGATTTCTTGATCCCTGAGCAGCCTGTGCTGCTACTGCTGTGTGAGAACTGCATATGACCAACCATCTTTAGTATGAATTAAGAACCAGAGAGACCTTGGGATAAAACAGGAGGCAGAAATAACAGCAACAGTATTTTAAATAACATTTTTCTGCATCTTATTTACACTTACTTAAATTTCTCTGCTCCTAATTTAAATGTACTTTCAATTTTCAAATATCTATTTTTATTTCCTGCACTACTTTTTTTTAAAACCTTGACCAGGCAGCCATGAAGAGGAGTACATTTGAAAATTAGTAGAAATATTTTGCAGCTACAGCAATTGGCCTAAGAAAAAATATTACCTCTCTGCACAAACCTTATCTCACTGGAAATATCTTTTCTGCTTCTTTCATGCAGCTAATTGGATTCGTGGTTTTGGTGTTAAGGTTCAGTTGCAATTTTAGGATCCTAAATGTTTCCATGGCCTGTGCTTGACAGACAGAAGGGTTAATTTAGAAATAAAAGGTAATCTAAGCAAAACCACTCTGTGGTTTTTAATGAGAAGAAAAGGTGGGAACATGGGAGAAAAACTAGAGAAAACAATGTATTTTGGAAGTTGACAGTTATTTAATTTATAATAGTTTACAATTATATTAATTGTGTGAAATAGCACTGTTAGTTCTGTGGTATCATTCCAGAGCAGAGATTATGCTGATTTGCAATGTATTATAAGGAACACAAGTGAAGAAAGAAGATCAGGCTTACAAAGGATTTAGTTTGGTATAGCAGCAGGTACTCAGGAGCGTAAGGTGAGTTCAGGTTGTGAGCACATAAAGCCCCCGGATCTCCAAGACCTCTAATACTGCCTGTAGAGCACACCCATTGCTGAACTTTCCTGTCATACCTGCTAACACAAAAGGTTGGTAGGCAAGGAAAAACGCCTGGCAGAAATATTCTGGTTACTCTCTTTCTTGCAGGGTTCCTACCTGCATTCAGTTGTCATGAGCTCTCTATAAAGCAGACTAGGGTGCCCAAAGGCTCTGAATCTTGGTTTCAGGCCCTTCTCAGGCACTGATTGCACTATAGCACAGGTTTTCCTTTTTTTGCCAGGCTACTTTCTTTGCTTCTTAAGAACCTGCAGGTTGTTGATTTTTTATAGCCCTCTTCTCCCTCCCAATTTGTTTGATAAACACAATGCAGCAGCAAAGGCAGCTGTGGAACTGGAGGATGGTATTTGACAGGTAGCTCCTGGTGAGATGAAGCCAGCAGGGGTATAAAAGCCCAAAAGCATGCCTTTGAAAGAAGAGTCATGTCCTTAAATATTGAGACGTGATTCTCTTAAGATAATACTTGCAATCAGCACCCAGCATGTGCAGCAGCCACGTTCTGGAAGACGAAATTGGCTGCCTCAGAGAGTTCAGCATAAAGCAGACGGCTGGGGTACTGCAGTTCTCCTACACTAAGTTATTAAAAGACAAATCCTGTATGCTACTGAAGCTCAAACTGAGGTGTTCCAAAATCATGCAGTTCTGATATAGAACAGAAAATATTCAAGATCTGCATATTGCCATTTGAAATTTAAGCTGTGGTCACCAAACCCACCCATATAATCAGCGTGGATCTTAGAGATGCTTTTGGCAGATCACCTTGGAATGTAGAACGCTTTCAGAGGTGTAGAAATGACTAAGACACATACAAGTAGAGGAGAATAAACTTAGGAAGATATGAATAAGAGAGGTGGGGGAAAGATCAGAATAAAGTACTGCAATCATTAGAATTTTTATTTGTAGAAGAAAAAAACTCCATGTTGCAATGGAGTTATGGCTGTGGTTATGGACTAGATACTGGAAGAACAAGTGAAAGCTACTGAGTTACTGGTGAAGTACTTTTTATTAGCCCAGGTCCAGCAATGGTCAGCACTTCAAGAAGAGGGATGATGATGCCTCTACCAATCACCTCTGGCAGTCAGGTTTTGATGGAATTTAGGATACAGCATTATCCCTGAGACTGCTATTTTCTTCTTATAGTAGAACCATTCTAGGACTATTCTAGCACTGTCAGTGCTATTTTTTATTGCAGAAACATAAACTGAAGATTCATT
Organism: Dicrurus megarhynchus; assembly: GCA_013399195.1. Classification (NCBI taxonomy): domain Eukaryota; kingdom Metazoa; phylum Chordata; class Aves; order Passeriformes; family Dicruridae; genus Dicrurus; species Dicrurus megarhynchus. The sequence goes on from VXAD01008598.1 coordinate 2,060,903, forward strand.
CATTTAAAATACTGAATGTCTATACATTTTATCCCCCCTTTTCATAAGACATGGTCTTTTCATGGTCTGATTTTGAAGGGAAGCTTTCCAAAAAAATATAAATTGTCTGAAACATTATTTTCATTTTTATATGCTGTTCCCTCTGCTGCTCTCCTGATACAATCATATTTTATAGGAACACAGTAAGGATACTTCTGAGCTATTTTTATATTTCCCAAGTTATTTATTTGCAGTTTCAACTTGTTTGTTAGTCATAATTTGAGTAAGCATGTATCTAAATTATTGTTTATATTAAATACATATCTCTCTAGGAAAAAAGGGAACAATTCTTGTCTTTAAAGTGCTGACATACAGTTAACTGGATAAATTTACAGTAGATCAAATAGCATTTTTAAATCTAAAATAAATGCTTGTATAATTTTAGTTAAAAAGTCAGTTTGTGTCAAATTAAAGACTCATCAAAGACTACAGAGCATCTATATGTTAGATACAATAACAGACATTTGGCTTTGTCATCAGAGGAAAAAATCTATTTATTAATAAGCCTGAGTTATATTTTAGGAAGTATTACCATTCTGGTCACTCAGTTGTTTCCAGACATCCTTTGGATGATCTGTTGTTATTCAGAAGTGGTGTGTCCTAAGGATAGTAGAGTGCAACTGTGCTTTTTCTTAGTTATTTCGTGATAAGCATTAGAGGCAAGAATTTAGCAACTCCAAGAATAAAAATGGCCTCTTGTAACAGGGGCCCTCCTGCCAAGGGATGGCATCCATGGGTCCCACAGCTTCTGTCACATGCAGCCTATTGGTTGTTTAGTTTGTAAATACAAACACTGCATAAATCAGGAACATTTTCAATCTAAACAGGGATAAAGTATGACAGATGGGTGTAGAACACAGATGGAAGGAGGGAATAGAAAGTCTTCATTGCCATATCATACTTATTAGGAAGACAAAAATAGCTGTGTTTCTGAAGCACCTATAGAATGTATTTTGAGCTTGGAACTCTCATAAATCAGTTCCTCATAAATTGCTCAGCAGCTTCAGCCCTTTAGGCAGTTAGCAGTCGAGCTGCCCCTATTTTTCTCCCTTTTTTTTTTTAATTTGGCACCCATGACAAAAAGTTCTAATTGTCACAGATATCATCTTTTCATTCATCAAACCAAGAGTTAGATGTGTAAGCATTTTATAATCTTCATGACACTTCAAGTGGCCTTAAAATTTAGTTTAATCCCATGGTGGTGTTATTTGGCTTATTCAAACTTCACAGGTATACAAAGGTCATTCAGACAGTTCTCAAGTGTTCTATGGTGTTGATTTCCTTAGCACGAGAGAAGAAAACACAGTAACTCCTTTTTTATAGGAAAGATGTGGAAGTAAAAAAAGACACACAGGCAAAAGGTTCCTTCTATCTATCTTCTCTCTCTCTAGATATATATATAGAAAGGGAGAGATCATTCAGACCACCACCCCTTCTATACTGCAGCTATCAGGGGTGAGCTGTACACAGCAAGGCCTGGGTAAAGAATCCCTTTCAGAGAAGCTTTTATGCAAAGCTTCAGTCCTTCAATTTGCCAATTATTTAAATCATTTATTAAGTATTATATATCATACACATGAAGAACCATGTAGCCTTTCTAATACTATTATTTTCAGTATTTTGCTTCTCCCTGAGACTGAAGAAAAGGATTAATTTACCTTGAAAAAAATTAAACTACAATTTTTCAAAAGTCACATTGCATAACAGCACGTAGCCATAGAGATGAGATGAAACTGCATTTTTCTGTGTTACTGGAAACAAGAGCAGTGTACATGCTATGAAAGGAAGATGCCACTTAGAGCTTAATCTAACATATTTGAAGAAAAGCCTTATCAAAGTGTTTATTAATACTGGTCTTTTTTGCAAATGGAAAAGTGAAGCAGGGAGGGAAGAGGTTACACCCCAATTATCCAGGAATAGCAATCAATGTGTTCATGCTCCTGGCCATAGGGCAATTTCACAGGCTATCTTTGGAAATTCCATTTGGGCATTTCTGGCAGGATAGTAGTAGCACACAGTCTATCCAGCTCTGTAATTTAACTCGCAAAATATAAGTCAAAAAGCACTCACAAACATACAATTGGCTAAGAATAATCATCCAAAATTTCAGGGAAAATATTTGTAATCACTGTTAGAAACATAAATGGTCATTACTGTGTCAGCGTGCAGCCTCTATACTTGCAGCTTTCCAGATAAAGATTCCTTTTCTGAAACGTTCATTGGCCTGGCAATAATCCTTTTAAACCCCAGTTATTTTCAACTTAGTGTACATAAAAGTGACAGGATTCAGCTCATTCTTATGATTATGATCCAATAATGTACACTTCTAAATCACCCATGTTGTGAAAGCATACTCAATTAAAAAACCTAGGTATGACACAACACTACAGAACTCCCTTCCAGAAACTGGTAACTTTCTATAACCTGTAAAGATTTGTGCAAGTATGAAGCAATTACTTGTAGATACTGCAATAATGGCTGGCAGATTTCATTTGTTCCAGAATGTAATGGAGCAGCACTATCAGATGTGCACTTGCATTACAGCAGGACAGACGAGCCCCTGCAGAAGGAGCCCCAGCCTGACTGAGCTCCATGTCCTGCTCATCATCACCACGTTCAGGCCCATCCTGGAGTAGCCAGATAAGTGTTTTTCCTTGGAAGCACAGAACATTTTTGAAAGCCATGGCACAACAGTTTTATCTCCTCTTCTTAATAAATCTCCTTTGCCTATTCAAAAAGAATATCCTGAATTACTGGTGTCCCAATCTGTTCCTATTCAAGCTTATCTAATTCAACAGTGTGAAGCTTTCAGAACAAACAGAAAAGAAATACAGTAAATACTTATATTTTTGGGTAAGTATGCTTATAAGAACTCCATATATATATATATATATAATATATGTATGTGTGTACACACACACCCCCACATATATAAAGCTTTCATTGTAAAAACAAAACAGTTGGCAAAGCTTACTCATGAAGTGGGATTGAATCATAAACCGTTCAAGAGATCCAGGCTGATTTCCCAATTTTCTCCAAAATAATTATTGCCAGATATAATTAACATTCTCTTCAAACATGATAAGGACTACAACTAAATTAATTTACATGCTCAGAAATTCTAAAGCACTAATGAAAATGATAATACTCAGCAAGTAGCATTTGTTGAGATTTATTAAAATTATTTTGAAATATATCCAAGTTCAAGCCCAACTTGGTTTAAGAAGAGAGTTACAGTTAAAGAGCTTTGCTTAGAAAACCTGACAAAATGGGACACTCATACAAAAGATGACGGCAAGCATTACATTAGCATAGGTCCTTCTTTTCTTTTTTGTTAAATCTCCATTATACTGCATTTTCTGTTGCAGCTATACCCAAGGTTTGGACAGGTTAAAAATAAGGCATAAGCATAAAAGTAAAATATTTCCAATTCCAAAAGTCTTTTTTATTGTTAAATTTAACAGGGGGCGATTCCGTGTAGTTTGATGTTTTTTAACCAAATCAATTTCTGCAAATACTTCTTTTACTCAGAGCTGAATCTGAAGCAATTACTGCTTTGGTTATCTTTTTAATGCAGGATTTAGCCAAAGATCTACAAAGTACTGCACAAAATATGAAAGAAATCCAAGGAATTTATGGAAATGGAACTGTTAGGACACAGTTTATAAATCTACAGAAATCTAAGAAGTTTCACCTATTGCCAACTGTAACTACTACTGTCAAATTCTGAAGGAGGGCAAAACTATAATAAAACTTTCCATTTGGGAGCATTTATGATACTGTACTTATTGAGTTCACCGTCACCTATAACCTGTAATGTTAACAGTATCTTTGGAAAATGCATATAAAATTCTGCTTTCTCAACAGAATTTGTCATACAGTTACTGGGACTACCAAAATGGCCAGGAAAAGGACAATTTATTTTTTATTATCATTTTTACATTTAGGTTAAGTACTCTAGCAACAGCCATATAGAAATAAATGATCAACCAAACAAGAAAACCCCATGGAACCAAACAGAAAATTGTGCTAACCATAAATATAACTTTTTCCTTCATATTCTTCTTACTCCAGATAATGCAGAAGGTGATGTTTGCAACAATTTATCTCTCCTCCCTCCAAACTTAAGTAGGAATCCAATTAAATGTACAGTTCAAAGGTGAAGGAAAAGGGAATGTGCTGAAATTTTGGGAAGAAACCAATACCGATAAAGGGAAAGACAAGAAATATGGAAATGCCTATGAAAATGACAGTTTACAATGTAAAAAGAAAAGGAGAAATGATGAAATTTGGTGGAAAATCCTAGTATTTATCCTTCAGCATAAATATCTTCATATTCAGTCTGCTGATCCTCAAGATTTTTGCTAATCAGAGTAGCAAAAATACAAAAGCATCTGAAAATGGCTCTAAAGATGTCTGCTTGCTCATTTTTGCCTGTGGCCCATGGATGTGCTTCCCTACCCTTATCAGACAAATATGTTTTGATGCAGATTGGTTGTCTCAACAAAACTCCTAAATACACAAAATAATCCCATATTCCCTAAACACCACAATGGTGTATTAATTTTTTCCCTAAGTCCATGTTACAATAAAGTGTAATATTTGTACTATTTTAATATGTGCAGTACTTGCATAGTTGCCCCCCAATCAGAATAATTTGAAAAAGTATGCAAAACGTTCAGTTTTGAAGAAAAAATAATTTTTGTACATGCTGTCAGGGCTCCATTTGTTTGCTGCACAAAAAAATGCCCCTTCATACCTGCCCTCACTTCCCAAGTTGAGGGAGATGTGCAACTCAATGCTGAGTCCACTCTAAAATTCCTGAAAAATTTGGCCTTAAAAATTGAACACAAGAAGCCCCAGGAGCTCAGAACATAACTTTCACTTTTCAGATATGATCCATTACAACGAGAACACACGGCTTTACTTTCCCTCAGGGGTTCCTCTGAACAGTCCCTTTGCCCAAGTTCTAGCAATCAGAATGGTTCAGACTGAATAAGTTAAATCTTATCCCAAGAAGACAAACAATATAACAGAAAGTGATGGAAATATAATTACTAGCATTCATTTGCCAAAGCTATCATTTTCTTTTTTATTTCTGCAGCTGGTTTAACTTTGATTGTTTCAGTGCTTTCTCCTTGGATATCCTCTGCATAATGATGTGTCCAAGCTCTGATGAACATTTCTTATTTAATGGATATAGTTGTTTTTATCTTATAAGTTTTTAATTTATGGCCATTTTCTTTTTAAGGTAAGTTGCACTTTTAAAGTGTATATATACAGAAGCAGAATAAAGAAGAGAAGGAAGATATCTGCATAATCAAGTGCTTGCTCAGAAAAATTCAGTGGCTTGACCCCTTTTTTGCATGCAGAGGACATAACTTTCTCCCTCTTTTCTCCACTCCTTTGGTCTCTTTAAGATGACATTTTAAATTTTTTAACTATAATATAGTTTTACTTCATTAGTATTTGATTCACTACAGTTTTTCGGGGTTTTATGAAAATCATTAATATTTGATAACAATTACAAACAAACATCATTACCAGTTCAATTATTTGATTATTTTCTGCTGTTCTTGCTAAGGTTTTTGTTGTTTTTCACTTAGCTTTCATTGGTGTGTGTTCCAACCCATACTGATTGAATTCTTTTGAGGACAGTTTCTTCAGTCTTCATATTGGACATTTATTTTATACCTGCTGTGAGATATTAATTTTATAAAATTAAATGCTTCTGCTATGCAGTAAAATCTCGTGAGTTCACATGGGCCAGTTACTATGCATGAAGCTGAAGAACTCACCAGTGCCAATTTGATGTCTCTATCCCAAAGAAGTCTCCTTCAAGAAAAGTAGTAGATTTGACAGCCTATTGGAATTTTATGAAGGGGAAAAATAGGAGAGGAAAAAAAATCAGGCTTATTAACCTGGAGCAAAAACTCTGAGCTGTCAAAGGCTAATCCTGAGACACTTGCCATGTCTTAATTAAACACAACATGGGCTGATAAAATGCACAGAACCGACCTAAACTCCCTCCTGTACAGTGAATTTCTGCCTAGACATCAAAGACTATTTTGAATTCTCTGCAGCTTGCAAATTGTACTGAGCAGTTGTCAGATTTCTGCATAATGCATTTCAGTCAAGACTGCAGAAGAGACTCATTTGTAAGTATTTTGCAGATGCTTTCCTGACAAAAATGAAATGTTAAGTGGTAATCCTTGCTTTTATAGTGTTTAATTATAAACTATATCAAAATATATTTTTTGGCGAAAAAAGAGATTTAACATCATTCCAAAAGAACACTGATCCATCCCCACTTAATTAGCTGATCATTTGTAATTTAATTTTTTCTAAAAATCTGAAGTTGACACTACATATTAGCATTATATAAATAGCATTCTGATCTCATTATCAGAAAATACTATTTTGATGCAAAATTTATTCTTTCCCAACATTTGTTGAGAAATGTATTTGTAAGGAATATGACAACTTCCTGTTTTGACAGTCACTCTGTATTACAGTAAAGGACCATGAGGTTTTGTTTCTTTGCTAGTAAGAATGTAGAAAGAAAACTTGGTAAAAATCTGCAGCCCCTCAGGTTCTTAACTTAGACAACAATCCATTCTTTTCTTGATAACCTTTTACCTTACCATGCAATAAGTTCTACTTCTACACTTTATACCACTTCTATTGTAACTCTACATAGAAATCCTTTTTAGTCACATAAACGTTGAAATAATTTTTGTGATGGATTTGAGATTTGTTTTTTCGGTTAAGATTTCCATGTGAAGAAACAGGACAGTAATTGACTGTGAGGAGATGGCTATGTGCTATTGCAAATGGCTATGTGCAATTTGAAAGTGCTGTGCACAAACAGATATGCAGCAACTACACCCGTCCTTTTGAAGCAGGCTCAATTTAAAACATTAACAATTAGGAAGGATCCAGTTATGTAATCTCTGAATAATTCCTACAAACGATGGTGAGTGCAAAGGTTACCGTTCATAGGTGTGCATGAGATACCCAAACACACAAAATACTTCACAAATACTTATGGCAAATGCTATGAAGCCCAAGCAGCCAATTGAAGGGTTTATCTCAAGTGGAAATTAAGATTTATTGTTCTGAGCTGTTCTGAGTGGAGCTCCACTGGAGCAACAGCTATTTTTGCCACCTTTCGATCTGACTGCAGCCCAATCAAACCCATGGACTTGAAGGTTATGAAAGGAAAAGACTGCTGCAGGTTTCAATTTACATAAATTTGGTTGTGTGCTCCCGAGTTTCTCTTCCTAGTTTAATGTTGTCCAGTAATACATATGCAGCAAGAATATATTTTCTTTACATTCCTTATGTGCTTCTTGGTGGTCTAAACTGTGCATATTTCAGAATATAAAAGTATTAATCCTCCACAGAACAGGCTATGCAAACACAGTGCTCATGTACACAATCTCAAGCATAACTATCATTTAAATCCATCTGTATGAAGGGAGAAAATGTGCAAAACCCCACACTGAGAACAAAGTATGGGATGGATGGCCTGCACATTTCTTGGCCACAAAGGCAGGCTTCAGAAACTGAATTCCTCTGCTACAGAGGAATATATCTTAGAAATATTCTAGTGTTTAAAAACTTCTCAGTATGTAATAATCTATGATATCAGATATAAAGTCTAATTTATGATCATCACGTAAGCCCCTGTTTGGAATTATAGTTTAGAATCAGAACACGCAGTCCTGTATCAACTGGAGTAGCAAAAAGCAAATTATTTTCTTTAAAGAAAGATTTTTATTTTATTTTAACACTCAGTTTATTTGGCACACAGATCACACGTTCATTCCATTAATCATCAAGTGTGTGCTGGCTAAAGATTAACACCATCTCATGCTGGCATTTGATTGCATTCAGTTGATAGTTACTCTTCATCCTGTTGCTTTTGCAGGAAGCAATCAAGGAAACAATTCTAAAAACTTCCATTTTGCATTACCTAAAATGTATTGGAAGCAAGGCCAAAACTGTTTAGGTTTCCCATTTAACTCCAGAAGCCCTGAAAGCTACCCAAGAATTTGAAACCTTAAGGACATTCCTGATTGACTTTACTGCAATGGCTGGACGTGCCAGAGAAACTACATACGAGTATGAAGAGGAAGAATGATTTCAGCCCATCACTGTAGGGTATAAGGATACACTTTCTATGAAAGTCACATTATTCTGAAAAGGTTTGGGAATCCCTTCCTCCAAAAGTTAAAAACCAGAAATTAATGGACTCAAACCACACTAGCAGTATATTCAACTATTTAAAAAACACTTGCCCATGCAGCTACAATGCCAAAGACAAAGCTAGCTACATTCCATATACAAGCCTCAAAGGAATGTATTCTTGTGGGACCCTCTCAGCTGCCTTTGTATTGTAAATACATTTGCAAACTGAATTCCAGGCCAAATCCCCATTGTGCCAGCTTCCACAAGGCATCACTAAGAGTGTTGAATTTAATCATTGTGCCAATCCATTTATCCACCTAGAAAACAAACACAACCATTCTGAGTGGGGTTCTCATAAGTGTGTGATTGAAAAATCAATGTGACTTGTTAAGTCAATTAAGACCAGATATTAATGGTATTTATGTGACTGAGATCAAGGCAGACACCTGATGGGGCTTTCATAACACCTACCTCCCACTGAAATCTCATCCTCTTACCTTGCTTATATGGGCTATTAAAAAGTTTAATTAATGAGTGATTGAAGTGCTTGTATAGTGTTTCATGATCCTTAGGAGAGATGCATGTAGCCTGAAAGCATTTTTATTCAGTCCTCTAGAATGATAAATCAAGGACTTAGGAATGCTGGTGATTATCAGGAAATGAAATGGAGCCTGGTAATGCTTTTCCTGCAAGCACTGCAACAGTCCTTGCATTACAGAAACAAGTATTACCTCCTCTATTCTCCTTTCTAAAGGCATAAGCACTGTAAATAACATTTTTGGTCAAGCAGTAAAGGAAACAATCTTTAGATTTCTTCAGATATTTAATTTCAACTCCTATGCTACCCATTACGTTGGATTCTAATATCCACATGAAATTCTGCAAAGAATCAGTGAATAAAACTATTAAAGGTAATTATAATATGGAAGCATGACAAGTTAGAATATAGTCCATGCAATCAGACTTACTGTCATGAATAGATTTATTATCCACGGTTTGCAATGCGCGGCTGAAGCATCCAGTCCAAAATACCAAAATGCCTAATGATAATATGTAGATTCTGCAGCCACATATTACAGAAATATGTGTCAGTTGGAGGCAATTGATTTCATGTCTTGTGAAAAGAAACAGGCAAGATAAAACCACAGCTTAAGGCTGGAGTCTTACTACCTGATGCAACCTATGATAAAAGCCTTTAAATAAAATAGTTGGCTTGAAGTTGAAAGGTTCCAATGATTTAAAATAGTAACAAATACTGAAGGATGAAAAAAAATGAAGTCTTTTTAAAAATGTGTATCAGAACAGGATTTATCTTCAAAGACTCCTTTGTTGGTTTTCAAAAACCATTTTAAATTACAGCATGTAGGTAAGACTTCCATGCCTATTTAAGCAAATGTGTCAGTTTATAGGCTGCCTTAAAATTTGTACTATCTGCATGAATGCACAATGTCCCCCCAGTGCCAGACAGGTAACTGGCCTGCTGAGGGACAGAGTAATTCTCCTTTCCATCTTTGATAAATAAATATTTTGATACAGTCCTTCTCCAATATGTAAACATTCCATAGGGACTCCTCGTGAAACTGCAGCTCTGTTAAGGGACTTTGGAAATTTTTAGAATTCTTCCTCTTAATGCAGGAATGACACATGACATTAACAAGGCAGTCTGAAAGCAAAAAAGAAGTTATCTGTCCTTCATGATAATATAAAGCCAAGTTTGCATTAATGGAATCAATAATTTTTTTTTACCATGTAGGAAGTCCTTTTACACAAGTTACAATCTGCTTATTTGCCCAAATTATTTTACTTTGTGTAGTATTTTATCAAATGCTTGAAAGACTTGTCAGTTTTGAAAGATTCAGTTCCATATATGTAGGACAAGTTTTGTAGATAGTCTTGACTTGTCTACAAAGAACACAACAACACTGATTTTCCCCAAAGTTCTGAAACCACCCATCAACTACTATCAGCTTTTTGAAAGAACATATCACTTGCCTAGCAAAACACTGTTAACTTAAAAATATTAAAATAAAAAGAAATCTAAATGGACTATGAAACTTGTTTTATAGTCATTATAAGATGATTTTCTCTATGACAAAGTTTGGAAAAGATGCTTGAAATTATATTGCCACCTGCTGTTTCTAATAAAAACCAGGAGCCAGGTCTGGTTGGCTATATTATTTAAAATTCTGCAAGTATAATGGAAACCTATTCATTTAGGTAATGCATTGTGAAGCAGGGGATGAAATCTCATTGCTCTTATCACCCATCTTGTATGTTCTGTGCTTCACAGGACTTCATTTGCAGTGCACTATTGAGAAAAACTCCAGGCTTTCTCTTCTTTTCTTCCCTTGTTCTAGTCCCTAAATGAAAGTTTCAAAGACTTTTTAGCTGATGTATAGATAAATACCAAACAATAAGCTGCAAAGCAGTATTTGGAGAAAAATGTCATAATTTTGTCTGATGAGTGATAATTTTATAGAAATACAAGCAAAGCAGTTCAGACATTTTTGTGTACACAATAAGCTCCACCTCGCTGTCTGTTTCTCTATTATTGCTTAGTTTCCTGTGCAAACTCACATGGGCAGCACTTCTTTTACTGTCAGCTGGAGAACACACCAGAGGATCTGCCCCTTTATCTATGGTACATTTGGCCAGCCAGAATTAACCACATCCAGAAGCAACACTATTCCAGACAGATTTTGAGGTTTTAACCTCCTTTGAAATAATTGAATTCAGTAGCCATTTGGCTTTAAGCATACGCCTAAATGCCATCTTGAATAGTAAAATAACAGGCTCTGAAGCATTTTATTGTATCTGACTATATCCTTTAACACAACCAAATCCTCCTTTGCAAAACGTAGCTTCATTTAATTTGCAGCTTTACGGGTTCCATTATTCCAGAAGCTGCACAACAGCAGCGCTTACTCTACAGCTCCTAAAACGCTTCTGGAGCATCACAAGCAGCCCAGGAACACGCACCCGCACCTGGAGCGCGGTCTGGCAAACCACCAAGCCAGTGGCGGTGGCCAAGGGCCGGATCGCCCAGCTCAGCAGCAGCGCGCTGCACAAACCACTCCGGCAGCGCAGCACGGCGGGGCCCGCAGAGCCCCGGCCGGGCCCCGGCAGCCACGAGGGACGGGACGGGTCCTACAGGGACACGGCGGGGGAGCTCCCCGCCCTCCGCTCCCGCCCGGCCCCGGCCCCGGCCAGTGTCCCGGCTCTTCCCTGCTCGGCTCATTGCCGCTCTCTCCTACGCGGGCCCCGCCGTTCCGTCCCCCAGCCTCTCGCCCCTCTCCTACCTTGTCCGTTTTGCCCACACCAGAAAAATAAATAAATAAATAAATAAATAAATAAATAAGCAAGCAAGCGACCGAGCAGCCGCCGCCCTCCCCACGCCCGCCCCTCATTTTCCTCTGTCCTTCCCAGCCGCTCGAGGCCGGGAATAATCGCCCGGCAATCGCCCGGCAACGGCAATTG
>VXAD01008598.1:2072639-2120355 GCA_013399195.1 Dicrurus megarhynchus
CGGCAAGTGCTTCGCACCCCCGGTGGGCCTGCAAGACCCCATGCCCCGGTACGAGGGTGTTCCGGATTGCATCCCCAGCGCTCCCGGCCCAGGGGAACGTACGGGACCCCACCCCAGCGGTCCCGGCCCAGGGGGATGTGTGGGACTCCATCGGGACCCCACCCCAGTGCTCCCGGCCCAGGGGAATGTGCGAGGCTCCATCGGGACCCCACCCCAGCGCTCCCGGTCCAGCGGGATGTGTGGGACTCCATCGGGACCCGATCCCCAGCGCTCCCGGTCCAGCGGGATGTGCGGGACTCCATCGGGGCCCCATCCCCAGCGCTCCCGGTCCAGCGGGATGTGCGGGACTCCATCGGGGCCCCATCCCCAGCGCTCCCGGTCCAGCGGGATGTGCGGGACTCCATCCCCCGGCACTCCCGGCCACGCCGCCCCGCAGTGCTGCGGGCGCCCATTGGCGGAGGCCTCCCCGCGGGCAGCCAATCGGCGTGCGGCTCCTTCAGCGGGGAGCGGGGCTGAGGGCGGGCGATGCGCGGGGCTCCGCGCGGCTCCGCGGCCGCCGGGCAGCGCCATGAACCTGGGGTAAGGAGCGAACGGGGCACGGCCGCGCCGGGCGGGCAGCGAGACGCGCTCCCCACGGGGCGAGGCTTTTCGTGGAGGGACGGCCACGGCTCCGGCCCCGCGGAACGCGTCGGTCCCGCGCCAGGGCGCGCAGTGCCGCGCGGCCGAGGCACCGGGAGCGATCTGCGGGACAGAGCCGGGAGCTAGCGACCCTTCCGGTGGGATTGCCTCGGGACGGGCTCTGGGAAGCGGTGGAGGGGGGTGGGATGCTCGGGACAGCGCGTTCCGGCGGAGCGAGGGCAGCGCGCACCCTCCGCGTCCCGCGGTCCCCGAGGCTGCGGCGCAGAGCGGCCGCGGGACGGGGCCGGGGCCGGGCCGGGCGGCGGCTCCGCTTGCTGGGGTGCCCCGGAGAAAGTTGCGTGCGAGCTCAAGCTGCGCTGGATTTTTTTAATTGTGAACTTATTCTCAATGAAAGTTGAAGATGAAGTGTTATTTTGAGCACTTATCGTCGTGTTGGATTGTCCCAGCGCACGGAAGAAAGAAAGGCAGTTGAGTACTTTACACTGCCACGTTTTGCTCTTCTTGTAAACGCTTATAATAGCGCTTGTTCCGCTTGCAAAAGTGGATTGTTGTGCATAGAAGCACAATCAAAGGCTGTTTGGGAGTACAACCCCTCTTTGTGATCGGCGCTGGCGATCCGGGAGAGTTGGTTAGCGATTTTTGCAGCTGACAGTTCATGTTGTTGGATTAGTAAATTCTTGAGACACATCGCTCTGTATAACAATATTGAGTGGTGCCTTTAGTGTCAAAGATCTACTTTGCAACATGCAAATCCAGTTTTTTCAGTATCAATAATAAAACCATACCCTCTTCAAGACGTGTTGATTTAAGTAACTTCTCAAAACATAGCTTGGGATGTCAAAGACTATCTGGAACTACAGTAAATACTGTGTTATAATTAAGTACTATTGTTCTTGTTATTAATGTAAAAATCTTGCCGTTATCAGATTACTTAATATTTCAGATTCCACTCTCTCTGTCATTTTGCAGCGATGGACTGAAGCTCGAAACTGAAGTGCTGGATGGAAAGCCTAGGCTAATTTTAGCTTCTTCTGGTATTTTTTTAATCATTTATCTCAAGTAATCTTTAAAGCTTCTTGAAGTTAAACCTAATATCCAAGCAACATGAAGCCCAGCTTTCCTGAAATATTTTTCAGAGTAGGAGGAATGTTTGTGCATTGTTATTTACAAGTCCTCTCACTCACCAGCTCGATTCTGAACAGTAGGTAGATAATGAAGCTCTGAATAGTCTGTCCACCAGGGAACAGGTGGCAAATAGCCTCCACTCCTTAGTTTGTCATTTTAAAAAAAAAGCTAAGTGCTATTGTGTATCAACTGGCATAACTTGATAATTTCTGTAAGTTTATAACACATTACTTGCCAGGATAAAAGAGGCCTAATAACTGCGTCATTTACACAGCATTACAGTCACATTTTTCAAGTAGCTTCAGTATTTGCAATTAACATTTTTAATTTTCAATAAGCAGTTTATTTAGGCCAACTCTCACTACTACCATCTGAGATATACTGGGAAGATCTATGTTGGTAATTAAGTGTTAATAAATTCTATTTCTGTGATTTGTCAGGCATATGTCTCTATAATAAATCCAATTTTTGTGATTTATCAGATATGCATTTCTGTACAAGTCTACTTTTCCCAACTGTTCTACATCGTCAGGATACAGAAATTCTCCATTAAATGCCCTTTAAATTATATTTAATTTTCTGCATTTACCAGACAGCTGCCTAATGAGACATTATGTGGTGTTTTGAGCCACAAGGAGTTCCAGTGCTCTTTACAATCATCCTTAGCATCTTTGGCTGGGGAGGGGCAGTCTGTGTTCCAGAGTGCTCCAAAATAAAGCCTTACCTTGGACTGTGAACTAGCCTTGAACAAGCAGTCTTTTCCAGAATTAACTTGTTTATACATTGGTATGAGCAGCACTTCCTTGAATTGAATGGTGTCAAAAATTGCATCAAGTTGTATTTGTTCTGAATTTTGGTTTCTGCACTGAAAAACACTGCTCACATTCTTAGGGGCTAAAGTAGGATTATTCTGCAGTAGCTTAAGCTGCTACTGAAGATAGCTGTCTCTGTCTTACACAGAAAAAAAAAATCAAAGAAAATAACTATGTGTACAGGATTTCTTGAGTACCACATTCCCTCTTAATATTAGAACATTCTTTATTCATAAGTATTATATGGAACATGATACTTACTATTTTTGAGACTACCACACCTCTGCATCCTCTAGGATGTGGGTTAAAAGACTGAAGAGTAATTCAGGGGACAGGCGTGGGGAGCAATGCAGTGTGGCATCTCAGTGAGGGAGACAAAAAACCATCATGGAACCAAAGAAGGCATCACCACAGGGCTCTCTGAGAAACAATGAATAGCAGGGGAAGGTCAGACTGGCACAATAATTTGATTAGATGTGTATAAAACTGGAAATAGCTACTGAAAAATACCTAAAGTTTTTTCCAACATGCTTTTGAAGTGTGTATACTGAAATAAGTAAAAAAAGTAAAGTAATCAGGGCAGACGGTATGGGGAAAGTACTTCCCCCCTGACTTACAAAAATCAGATGAATATAACATTTTACTAATTTCTCAAGATTGTTTTTCAGGAGCAAGTTGTTATTAAATACTTCTTTCATATGTTTGTGTTTGTTTCCCAAAAGATAAATCAAAGCCTGCCATGAAGGTAAGTGGAAAAGTTTTTAGAACACACAAGTTTACTATTTGTTAACAGAAAATTTGAGAATTCACTGAACTGTTTAAATACTTGTAATCAATTACATTTATGAAAGAGAAATAATGTGCTTATGGGTCCCTTCTAGCTTGAGATATTCTGTTATTTCTCAGGTTTATAATAGCTGTTCAAAAGGATGAATTCAAAGTTCTGTGACTATTTTTACCTTTTCAAAATGCTTTAGTTTCCTTGGCCAAGAAGTTAGAGCAGCAGAGGGAATCATCTAAATCAGAACGTTCAGAGACCTTAAAGGAATTCTGGTAAAACAGAGATCAGAACTGTGTTTAATTTCAAGTTTGGTCATACAGGTTGTCTCTGAGTAAACTGGAATGCAGTGGGCTTGGGAAGGAGAAAAAGCAGGAAAAGGTCCCAATACCCAGGAAATAATTACAAGGACCTTGGAAAGGATAAATCTTTAGTACAGAATGGGAAAATCAAGACTGAAATACTGCTGGCTGCTGGGTGAAAACATGTACATGTTTGGAGCCAGGCCTCAGAAACACCAAACTAAAGCAGAATTAATGTTAATTCTTTTAAATGTCATGCTACATAAAGTTATTATTCATACTGTCATTTTGAAATGCTCGAATTCAGGTGCTGTGTTCTCCTCCAGAGTATCCCTGGTACTCATGAAGATATTTCATTAGCTTATACAGAGCTTCTACTGAAGGAACAGAAAAGAAAAATGACACTTATTTTACTTGTTGCTTCAATCTTGTTTTCTTTGTTACGAATACAGTTTTATTTCCTTACTTAATAAATGGTGACATCTTTTTGCTTTAACAGATGGGTAATAAAGCCAGAGCACCTAAACAGACCTTGAGAATAAAGCACACTGGGCTCGTCTTGAGGCCAACACAAAATGCTTCTATCAAGCAGGAAAATTTAACAAAACCAAGGAGTGAATCAAGCTTATCAATGACAAAAGGTGAAAAACTGCAAGTTAATAAACACTCCTCACATGAAGCCACAACTAAAGGTCACTCTTTGATTTTCCCAAGAGATAAGACAAACAGATACCCTGATTCAGAGGATCCTAATATTGTGAAAAAAACTAAACAGAAACCTCAAACCCCACGTGTATCAGCTGAAGACTTAAAAAGTTTGGTGTGTTTAACACAAGAACAGCTTCAACAGATTTTGATGATTGTTAAAGAAGGAAGAAGCATCTCTGAGACTCATAATGAAAAGCAAGAGGAAATGGGTAAGATACAAACCATTGCATACATTTGTTTCATGGAAACAGAGCAAAATATAAAAGCTTAACTTTGAGTCAATAATTTTAGCTTATTTGCACATTGGAGAGATGTTACTCGTATGTTGGATGGTCTCAGACAAAATATCATTTGCTATAATGGATGTGAAATTGTCTGTCACTGTGAGGAACCAAACATTTCATAACTGTAACAGTAAAAAGGATTGTTTGATAGATTGCCAGTATTTCAAAGAGCAAACCATAAGAAATGTTGTCACTGTTTCATGCAAAATAAGAACCATTTTACACTGGGGGGGGACACAGAACTGCACTGTACCACTGCCCCAAAGAGAAGGGCCCTCCTGCTTTGTGAAGAGCTCAGGCCTTCCTGTGTGTCTCAAGAGCAGTTCTGCCATTTTCCTATGGCCCAGAGATGGACATGTGTCTTTTTGCCTAACTGGACTATTACTGCTGAATAGTATTTTTCTTTCCCCCTCCCCAGTTCTACTCAGAAGTGTAAGAACTGTTGCTTATCTTCCTTCATTGCATCCTTCCTCCTGTTGGTGGATCTGTGGAGGGGGTCAGCTCTTTGCACCAAGAACAAGACATCCTGCAATTAATTAGAGTCCCAAATTCTGAGCCCTTAGCCAAGAATAAGTGGTTGCTAAGTCTAGCATTTTAAGAATACCCTGTGAAGTTCTAACTTATGTGCTTTAACTATATAAGTAGGGCTGAAAACACTTTTGTTAAATTGTGGGGAATCTGCAAGTTTCTGCTGCTCTCAAAGTATTTACTCAGAGCTGAAGAAAGTTTAGTGGTTATATATACATTTATATATTTATGTTCTACCACAGCTTCTAATGAGGCATCAGAGGAAAAGGTTACAGCATCACTCCAGAAAGATTGTGAAGTGTCCCTGGTTCCAGATGAAGCAAACTCTGATTCGAGCAGGAAACAAGAAGCACATCCACAGCCAGGACAGAAAGTTACGTACGTACATTTGTGTTACTGTGTACAAAAATTGTGTCTCCAATAAAGTTTCATATCATATGTTCTTAGTAACATTAATATTGTTTATAAATGCTAATTTCAAAGTTACCTTTAAAATTTAACAGATCAGATTTCTAGATAAAAATCTTCCCCCTCATTCCTTCTCTCTAGAAAGGATTCGTGGAAACCTGCTGACATGTTTAGTACCTTGGGTGAAAGAGAAGGGGAGAAAGCCTTATTGGAATTTAAAAAGGCCCAGTGGAAGAAGGAATTAGGTATTTATGATGTATAAAATACATTTTTGATCAATTTTCATTACATTCAGGATGCCAAGAAACTTGATATTCCTTACGCCCCTTTAAATTTACTTATATCAGTACAGTTGCTACAAATTGAAAAGTAAATAATTTAATAAGCCTCCAAGACAGATTAAGATTATTGAATTTCAAAAGTTTATGCAAGGATTATAAATTCTTGCAAGAAACATTTCTTTGCCAATTAAATATTATCTCAAATAAATGTATTGTTATGCTTTGTATTTTAGGTGCTACTTGCCAGCAGTTTTGTCACATTCTGACAGTAGTTGACAGCCATTATCACTAAACAAATGCATTTGGTTTTTAATGGGAACAGCATCACCCCAATCTGCAAGCATGACTGCATGAAATTGCAGTTTGAACTTGAGAGAGTTTGCAGTCCAGCCCCATCACCAACCAAGGGGAATCTCTGGAGAAAAGTAAAAATGTGTAAGACAGGAATAAATTCTCCCTGACAAATGAAGCTTTTTGTGATTCACGTGGAAGAGTGCTGTGTTTTGTTTTGAACTTGGATTTAGACCATTTGGTTTCAGGGTTTAATTCTGCATTGTCACTAGCTTCCATTATAGCTCTGTTGGTTTTAATAATGGTACAGTAGTTCAAGACTGGTATAACAAAATGGAGAGAGTTTATATACTTGGTTATTTGTTAATTTACCCTCTTTCCCTGGGAAATTAAGCCTACAGTGTTTTTTAGTCTTCTCAGAGAGACTCCCCAGTTACCTGTGCATCCCTGGGCAGACACTCACTTTGCTCTTAAGAGCAAGGTCATGACTGGTCAGACAATGGTGACAACTCTTGTTTGTGTCCATTTTACAGTCCAAATGACAGGGGAAACATGCATTGCTGTCTTTTTCATTTTTTTAAACTGCTAAATACTGTTTGTAGTAGGAACTCTAGTAATTGCTACAGTTTGGTTTTGTTTGTTTTTTTAAGATGAACAAGTAGCACTGAAGAAGAAACTGAAAGAAACTTTGGAGGGAGAGGTGGGCTATTTCTGGGCAAAACCTGGCAATAATAAAACCCATAAAGTGGAAACACCTGACCCAGACCAGGTAAGGCTGTCAAAAAATACAAGAGCACACAGTTTCCCCAGTACTGCTGCAGAACAGTTTAACTTCTAATTCATAGAAGATTTTCTTTTCTGTACAAATCCTGTAGAATCCAATACCATTGGTGCTTTAAGCCCTCTCAGGGCATGAACTGCTGCATCTCCCTGGTCCACACTTACTTGTTGCTCCAGTTTGTAACTTCTCACCTTAAGATCTTTGTAACAGGAACAACCCATTCTTTTCATTTGGATTCCTGACTAAAAAGCGTAAATCTTTTCTTGTTCTGTTTGGGGAGTAGTCTCAAATGTAATTCCTGGCTATATAATTATACACATTGTCCATGAGCTCTCACACATATTTGATTGCTTACATAATGAACATAGCAATATGACTTCTAGCCTTGTAAAAAGTCAGCTGTCATTCTGAAAACACTGTGTTAGATAAATATATTATACTCACGAGAGACTTCTCCAGTGAAATTTATTGCTGTTAAGCAGAAGTTAGGGTTGTATCTGCTATCAGTTCTTCCAGCAAAAGCAAATTGCACTTTTTTTGGTGGTATATTCAGCATTCCTAGTGAAGATTTGACTCTGCCCCATAAGAATTTGTTTCAATCTACAGAATTGATAAATAGTGGATAAAAGACGCTTAGTTACAAGTTTGGGCCGAAGTTTTAACGAACAGCAGCTTCTAGAAGTGTAACTTTGTTAACAAACAAAACAGGTGAACTAAGTCTTAAAATGGTCCCTTTGTTTGCAGACAGTGTTTCTGGCTGATTCAGTTCCTGGCACTGAGGAAAACTCTGCCTGTACAGCTGCTTTAGCCACAGAGGCTGATGGAGTTGCACTGAATGTTCCAAGAGCTCCAGCTGGGCAGTCTTCTGATTTCAGTTCTGACTTTCCAGCTGGCAGTTGCACAGCATTGGCTTTCAGGGTAAGATCTTAAATTGCATGCAGGGTTTTTTTACTTATTTATTAACAACAACTGTTTGTCTCCAATAGGTCTTTTAAACTAGAAGAATTCCTCAGACCTTTTTGCTGTATCTAAATAATTGTGTCTGAATAAATGTTTAGCAAAATATCAATGCTTTGAAGACAGCACTTCCCAGGCTGATGTGAAGAACAGTACTAGAGGTGTGACAAGCAGTACTAATTAGTTTTTAAGTATATGTTGAAGAAATAGAGAACTGGGAACCTACATAAAATGAAAGATACTGATGGCAGAAGGTTCAAGAAGTAGGTTTTGAGTTATGGCTGGTAGGCAGTGATTGAAGGGAGTTTTTTGTCAGACGGTACTGAAAATTCTCAGTGCTACTGGAGCTTGTTTAATAATACAGACATCCATTAAGGAGCAGAAACAGAAGAATGAAGATGGTAGCTCCTTAATTTGAGACAGATTACTGCTAATTCAGTTGTGATGCTGAATCTACCTGGAACACAGACTGAGCTGTGAACCACAGGAAGAAAAAGGGATTTCTGTTCATGATGCAAATAAGTAAGGTTTTCTGGAGTGAGAGGCTGATGGTTCAAGTTAGAGTAATATTCAAAGAATTCATCTTTCTATCAGCAGTCAGACACTTGCTACAGTTACAAACTTACATCTTTTTTTGTGCTAGAGAAAGGCCCAGTTTTGCTCACCAACTGAAGGCAGAGCTTTCTGCCAAGTCTTTATTATGTGGTAGACAAGGTGTTTAATTTTTTTTACAAGAACTAGCAATTATCTTATTTCAGGAAGCCATGCCACAAGAACGACCTTTCAGTGCTTTGAAACATGAGCAACAGAAGAAGTGGCTTGAAGAGTTGGACAAGCAGAAGGAAGAAGCTAAATTACAAAAAATGGAAGAAAAACTTAATTTATCAAAGGTATCTGTGGTTTAGAGGGACTTTTTGAAATAAGAGAAGTCTTTCTCTACAGCTTTTTTTCAAGAAATAAAAGATGTAATTAGTGAAGTGGCAACAAAGATGGGATTTCCTGCAGCATGCCCAGGTTTTCACCATAAGGATGGACTTACTGAACATTGAGTCAGCGGCTGTTCAGTATTTCAGTGTCTGGTAAGAGGGCTTGCTGCAGGCATGGAGACAGTGGTAGTGCTACACTGTCCTTCTCTTTTCCACCATGTGTAAAAGCAGTTGAGTTTGCAAGGTGGTGTAGAGACCATTACTAGACACTTAGGAAAAAGAAAATTTGTGCAGACAACAGGAGATGAGAAAAGACAAGTACAGTGTGTCACAGTGATGCTTAGAAATATTCATTATTATGAATAATATTCATATTATATTCATATTTCACTAGAAATATTATTTTAATACACATACACACTTCGGAAACTTTAAAAAACGAACACTTCTCCAGAAAGCATTGAAGAAAATAGCTTTACCTTTTTTCATCCCCCAAAGAGAGCCTTGCTGCCAGGGGTGGTTACAGACCTACACACAAGTCTTGTCTTTTCCCGAGTTGTTGAAGGGATCAGGCTTCCTTTGTAAATTGAGTTTTTTAACTGTGAAAGGAACACAGCTGGGAAAGGTTCCTTCATTAGCTGCCTCGTTGTTAATTGGGTAGGTGTGCTGTGGGAGGAGGGCTTCAGGTACCAGGGAGTGACCTTTTCCTTTTTTTCCATGAAAATGTAGTAGCAATATGTTTGTGGTGACCAGGTGTGAATCAGCATTATAATTTGTGATCTGACTTGCATTTTAAGCAACTGAGACACTTGTTTTCTCACTTAAGGAATTAACTGCTGTCTGCATTGTAGCTTTTCAAATGTTCCTGTTGGACAAAACATGTATTGTCTGTTTTGTTAACCACACTTCATAGAAACAGTGTAATCGAACACTTCTTTTTTTTGTTGCTTGATACTTATTTAGACAGAAGACCATGACAGATGGGCAATGCATTTTGATTCTTTTAAGAACCACCTTAATGCTAATGCACAACACCCCTTAAATGGAATGCACAGAAAGCCTGAAAGTCTTTGCCTGTCACCTGACCCCAAGGACCCGACTGCTTTCATTCACCCTTTATCACCTGCACCTTTAGGCAACCTCATGCCTTTACAGGTGGGAACTGCAGAAAAAGCTGCTAAAAATGGTGCTTTGGAACAAAGTCAGAGAGTCAGGTGAGTGAGCTCTGTAAGGGTAATTGTTTTCCCAACCAGTACATTTCTGGTACCTCCTCAGGAATTAAAATTTTTAAAAAAAGAAATTGAATAAGATTCTTTTAATCTGATCTTTGGACCTTATTCATTTGGCTTTTGCTTTTTTCCAAATACCTGCTGTTTCAATGTTGAAAGACACAAGTGGTTATATTGTTCATTAATAAAATTTACTGCAATTAACCTTACTTTGTTCCTTAATAAAAGGAATTTCATAATTTTTGAATTATGTATTGATTTAGAATTAATATAATGAAAGAACCTCAATATGAAAATGAAATCTAATTGATTCTAATTAAGAAGGGCTTTAGGATTATTTTCTAATGATTAAAAACATTTACATGTCCCTTTTTTGACAGTTTCCTCCGTTCCATGACAGCTCTGCTGGACCCTGCACAGATTGAGGAGAGGGACAGGAGGCGGCAGAAGCAGTTGGAGCATCAGGTAGACTTTGGTTTTAAAGCCTCACACTTTTTTAATAAGAAGAAAGGATGAAAGGTATTGTCTCATGAGTAAAGCATGAGATTTAATACCAGAATCCAGGGAGACACTTGACTTTTATGCTTTAGATGACATGTACATTGTTTGGCAGTATTTCCTTCAGTCAGACTCTACAATTCTCTTTCAATATTTGCAGAAGATTATTGCATTTCTGTAACTGAATTCCTGCCTCAAAAAATGTACAGTTCAGTCTTTAGAGCTCTAACAGGCTTGTGTGCATTTTCCTTCAGTCTCCACTGTTAAGGAGGACTGATATTTACAGATTGCCACTCCATGAATCTTTAGTCTTTTATCTACTTTACTGACATTTACATAACCTCTGTGGCACTCTGACAATGTGCATCTGCATGCTGGTGTCTCTAGCATGGTGTGAAGAAGTCTCAGGATAAGTGTAAAGAGACTGTTCAGGTCACACTGTTGCTCTGCTGGATCAAACTCCTGGATTACCGTATGTGCATAAGGTGAAAATCAGACCTTCATCTCTTTACAAGAAAAAAAAAAAGCATTTTCTAAAACATAAAAAGCTCTTTTTTCTGTCTGAGTATTTCAGACTGCTCGATTGGGCTGGTGGTTTTCCAGAAACAAAACCAGGAATGTTTGAAATAAATTGTCTTGAATTTTTTTTTTCACTTGTCCAAATCCAATTCTACACATATACAAAAATACACAAATAAATACCTTACATTACCTTAATATTGTATCTTTTACTTTGCCTTTTTTTTTTCTGATCCTGCCAGAAAGCAATAATGGCTCAGGTGGAGGAAAAACGGAAGAAGAAACAACTGGAGGAAGAGCAGAGAAAATGGGAAGAGCAACAGGAAGAACTGCGCCTGGCACGAGAAAAAGCACAACTGCAGAAACAGTTTGAAGAAGAAATGCTGAAACAAAAAGAAAAGGAGGTGGGGTTTGCATTATCTTTAGTGCAGATAGTCAGTGATAATACTGAATTTTGAGGAAAATGTTTTGTGTTCCTCACCTGCAAAATTGTGTCACCTCATCATTTTGAAAATGAAAAGTATCCAAAATGTAGACATTTGAAACCAAAATCTGCTTTTTTAATTAATAAACTTACAACACCAGACAAGAGTAAGGCCAGATTCTTTTTTTTAACAATGGCCTTTTCAAGAAGAGAAATTATAAGAATTGGCAAAAATAGAAATGTAGTTTTAAATAGTGCAAAAACATGCATTTTGAAATGCAAATTTAAAATTAAAAAATACCTCGAAGTGTGTGATCCAATTATTGTTATTGGTAACTTGATGCTTTTAAAGTGCTTCAGTACCATAAGTTCATCTGAGTGAATGTGCTTTCAGTCTGAATTAAAGACTTCTTAGGATACAGTCTGGAAAAGTAATTTTAAAAGTCATTCAAGTTCTTCAGCTTTCCCCTGTGTAGCTGTTGCTGAGCTTTACACAGTGCTTTCATGTAAAAGGTAAACCAAAAGTACATTTTGGCCTCTGGTAGGTACAGATTTTGCATTTCTATCTGTTCTTACCTCTGTGGAAGGTTCAACACTTGGTCTGATGTTCCATTCTTCCTTTTGGCACAGTAGCAGGTATTACTGTTTGCGTCCTCTTTGGAACAGTAGCAGATTCCATGGTGTCATATCCAAAAACAGTCTTTTCCAAAGCCTGCAGAAATGTGGATCCCTGATTTCTCTGCGTTTCCTGGATGGAAATGTGTAGCATCTGCCTGTAGATGCTTGAACAGACTGGTACAATATGGGGAAAGTCATCCTTCTCTGTAATTGCTCAGCTACATGTTACAGCACCAGTTGCTCTTTCCAACTGCAAATGCAGGAGCAGGTGGGATCAGCTGCTCGTAACAGTTTGGAAATGAGATTTTCCTTGGCCCAGTCTCCTGCACCTTGAACCCACTGAGTCAGTGAACTGGAACCCCCTGACATTTGCTGGGGAGCTTTTACTGTCTCCTTCCTGTGAAAATAGGAGGAAAATGGGGTTTATTATTTTTATTTAGGCTCCTTTCATTTCATTAAACCACATGTTACAAGAAGTCACAGATGGCTGACATCAGATGGCATCCAAAAAAGAGGAATGTTTTAGAAAGGAAATAAATATCCAGATAATTTGGAGGGATATACATGCTCACTTTTTAATGCTAGGATTGAAGATCTTTCATTAGGACAGCAGAGGTTCTGAATTTATAATCATAGAAATTATAGGTTACATACTGCACTTACTCAACTAGCTTTAGTTTTGAAAAAAAATATTTTCCCTAAATAAGAATATATGTAGACCTTGAGGATTATATAGTGATTTAATAATCCAATTGATTTTATTCTCAAAATAAATGAAAATAAATGATCACATATTTACCTTTTTTTTACCTTTTTTTTAAGGAACTTGCAACTCTTAAAGCCAAAGAGCTTTATCAGACAATGGAGAAAGCTCAGGAGTTAGCCCAGGGATCGAAACAAGAACAGCACATTCCAGACTTGGCTCAGAAGGCACATGACATTTCAAAACTTCAGAACAATCTTGGTAGAGGCAAGTACAAGTCTTCTCACATGCAGTTTGCCTGTTCCTTTGCTGTTAGAAAGCAAGTTGTTTCTGGGGTTGGGATTTTGTGGTTTTGTTTCCCTGTCTGCATTTGAGTTAGAAATTGCTCCTTTGCTTCACAAACTAAATTTAATTACAATTTATTTACCTTTCAAACAAATATAAGCATTAACTACTACAGAGAATATTGTGTTTTAGTAAGTTTCAAATAGTGTATTACATAAAGGAAGAAATGTATAAAGATATTGGCAGGAATGCACAGGAATATTCTATGTGCTGTCAGGTTTCCAGTGGAAAAGGGCAAGTATTGGGATCTGGACCAGAGTTCTCAGTAGTGCTTTGAGCTCTAAACCACAACAGCCTGATAACTCTGTAGCATGGTGTAAATTGACCTGAGGTTACTAAATGGAACAATTTTGCCACTTTTCAGGTGATACACAGTTTGAAAATTGTAATTCTGGCATTTCAGCAGGAAGTACTGATTTGCCTGATGGTGTGGAGAGTCCCCCTGAGCAGCAGGCTTCTCCTCGGAGGGACACGGCGGTGCAGACAGGTACAGAGCCCGCACCTGAGTCACTCTGAGGGGCCTCCAGACCGGCAGGGGGACCCTGTTTGTGAAACTGAGCCAAATCACTGTTACTCACAATGAATAAAGCTAGAAAGAAATACTTGCACAGACGCAGACATGCTGGTGTATCACTTTGTTCCCCTATTTATCACTCTTTATTCTTCTAAATAAATGGTCTTTCTGTATAGTTGTTACTTACCCGTTACAAATCCCACAGTCTGGAACATAGTGTTGACTGAGGGTCACAAGCCACGTAGGTCCAAATTTATTAAGTAATTTGATTTGGTTCTCCAGTCTTCTGTGTTTTATCTCTTCCTTGCTGAGTTTGCTTCTACTGGTCCTGTGTTCCACAGAAAAAAAGAATAGAAAAGCATTATAAAACTGTAGCAGCCATTTTTAAAATAAAATCAGTAATGGTAGATTGATACGCATACAAAAGCCAACCAAGTAATTTGAATAGCTCAGACTTGGAGTTAAAATACAATTTTTTTTTTTTTAGATTGCTTTAATACTTCAGCATACACTGAGTCACCTGAGGAAAGAACTGCATGTTGTGAATCACCTGATATTTCCATAGAATATAAAGAAACCTCTAACAGCAAAAAATACCAGAAGGAAATGCAGTATATGGATAAAAATAAACTTTCAGGAAAAGAGACTGGAGGCATTTACAGTGATCTATATGAGCAATATGCAAGAAAAGAAAGACAAATTAAGTCTTCAGAAAAATACAACAAAAGACCTGACTGGAACATAAACAAGCCTGGGAAAAGATACATTCCAGCCTCAGAAAGGTACCCTAAACCACTGCAGAAACAAAGGGAAGAGAACAAAGTGCGCCGCCAAATGGAGCTGCTGCAGTTGGTAGAAAGGAACAGCCCTGGGCAGCTCAGTACAAGAAGAGATGGGCACTCAGCCAGGTCTCTCTCACCTCGAGAAGAAACAGCTGGGAAGAACAAGGGCCACAGAGGCAGAAAGGTGGGTCGCTGTCTGCTCTTTGAGAACAATGATGTGTTTTTAAGATTCTTGTTCCTCGGTTTTACCTGGGTGGGAATTCAGTTATGTAGCCAAAGCATTGAAATTCTCCTGTTGCTCAGCCTTGTGTCAGCACTCTGTTGTTCATCAGGAGCAGAAGAGCATATTCAGATTTTGGGACTGAGTTTTGACTGTTATTTCAGTCTTCCAAAGTGTTGATTCCTTTTCATTTCTACACTAACACTGATTCATTATGTAAACAGGGAGCTTGATTGCAAGTAGTGTGCCGGACACTGTGACATCACTGACTTGCTTTTTTTTGCCCAGTCATTGTGTTGTGCTGAGAGGTGAGGTACAGCAGTACCTGCTCAAGAAAACAATGTTTATTTCTGCAAAGAGTGAGATGAGGATATACTCCATTGCCACAGAAATGCATCCTCCTTAGTGGAGTCATTCTCCATTTGCAGTAAGCATTATATCAGTAGAGCTTGTGGCTGGAAAAAAGTATTTTAAAGAAAATACTATCAAATGTATTCTTGGCTTTTCTCTCTCCCTCTACTCACTCTCTGTATGCACAAACACCTCACTTTCTCACACCTTCAAATAGCAAAACTCTGGACCTTTCCTTTAATATCTTGGATTGAACCTTTTCGGGTTTATAAATTCTTATGTTCCAAGGACATAAGAAAAATATACATAGTATTTTTGCTAGTGCTTAGAGCTGCCAAAGACAGAAAACTGGGGCAAATCCTCCTGCAATTTATTTCATAGGCACTACGAGTCTCTTAAATGCAAATCTTTGTTAAATACCTTTCTCCTGAGCCCAGGTCAAACAGTCCTTTTGGAATTTCAGAACAAACTTGCTCTGAAAAATCAAAGCTTTTAATATAAAAAACACGGAGATTTTTGGTTTTACTTTTGACTTTTTTGATTTTCTCCTAGGAAGAACAATTTCATAAGAATCACTCGAATGAAGAAAGGTACGTCAATACTCTGCATTAATGAAATGTAGAAATACATTATTACTGAAATACACATGCTTTCCTTTCCTGATTTTTTAAAAGAATTTAGATATATCTAATTTAATACTAAAAACACACAAGACTACACAAGATTGCAGGTATAACAGCAGAGTAAATGAACAAAACTCCTGTCCTCCAAGGGTTCTTTGTCTCTGCTATTTGAGAAAATTAATCACACTACTGAAGTATTGTTTGGGCTTTTTTATAACTGCGATTGTTCCATACAGGTCTGAATCACCACCTGTTCCAGCAGTTAGGAACAGATTACTCCAAGTACAACAAAGACAGATCCAGGCTTCTCATTTGCTGGGGCATAACCACCATGGTAGAAGAGAGAAGAACAGCAGGGCAGATGCCCAGCAGAGGAGCTCCCCTCCTGCCGTCCCCGAGGCTGCCAGACCTCCCTCGGCGCAGTTTGTGCCCTACGTGCGGACACGGGAGGTTTATTACCTCGATCCTGAGGCACCCCTGAGCCGACCCTCAACACAGGACCCCCAGCATCGACACTTCCACGGTACCGAAATGATTCATGGAGAGGAAAACAGATCTTACCGTGATTTACAGTTTCAGCCAATTTCGTATTTGCTTTTTACTGAATTTCGCAGTAATCTCTCTGCGTCGCAGCAGTGCACAGAAAGGCTGTGCAAACGAATTATACTCTGTATTAAAAAAAATAACAAACCACAGAAAAAGTGTTAAAAAATCAGAAAAGCAACAAAAAAAATTTTATCCGTTTTTTGTCTGGTTTTGTACCTTTCATGAAGTATGATTGCACTTCCTTGCATTACTGTATAGAGATTGCGGTTTAGGAATGTCAGTTTTGATTAAAAGTAGAGATTATAATCTTGATAGCAACCAATCCCTGATTTTCACAAACTTTCAAAATCTACTGCTTCAAAATTAAAAGAAAATTAACAAAGAGTATTATTAACTGATTTGATATATGTTTACTTTTAGATTCTTACCAAATGCCACGACAGATTTTTAGCTCAGATCACATTAGAGATCCTCTTCTCAATCCTGATGTAGTTACAATCAGAGAGAGACAACAAGCAATTCTCAAAGGATTGTCAAAATTACGACAGGTAAGCAAAAACTTACTGGATAAACGTGCATGCATATATATATACACTGAAGTAAAAATTATCACATCATAATCTTAAATTCAATTTCCATCATATGATTTATGTTTTGGGCCCTGGCCTCCACTTTTGTTCCATTTTACTAATTTTGCTTTTCATGTGTTGCTTCCACCTTTGGACAGGCCTTAGAGAGAGAATATGGACTCCTTAGTCCTTAAATCAGCTATGGAACAGTGGAGTGCCTGAGCAAACCTGAAACCAAGAGAAATGGCTTTGTTTGGTGTCCAGGTTTCCGTAGTTAGGGTTGTTTCTAGGGAGTGGATCAGTTTCAAAAGAACAAAATTTTAACACAACACTAGAACCTTTTTAATGAGGTTTCCCAAACTCTGCAGTTCCCAGGCTAGGACAGAGCAGTGGGGTTGGTGCAGAAGGGTTGGTGGGGTGGTCTTGTGTCAGGCCTGAAAAAATACTGTAATTTGCAAACTGGAAGTGTGAACACTTAAAAAAAGCCTTCCAAGACAGCTGCTACTTGTTAGAATTTCAAAAGAAAACTCAGCATTTGTCAATCAGCCAGGTTTCCTGAAAAGAAAATGAAAACTAGTTTAATGCCACAGACACATGAGCTCCTGAGATAAAAGCCTGTGTGTGTTTGTGTACATTGTTCTCTTTGTAGTCAGTTACTGGTAATGGCATCTACTTATTAAAGCCTGAGTGAATTTGATACTCCACCTATTGGCAACAAGGTGTGGGCCACAGCCACTGAAGCTACAGGTCTGGACATGCACATGAGCACTTCTCTTTTATGCTTCTAAATGGCTTGACAGGGCTGCAAAACAAAAAAATATTTACTTCAGGCTTGCCTTTTCTTTGTGAAGAACACTGAAAATAAACATGTACCAGTATCTTCCCCTGCTTTTGGATGAGTCCAATTTAAAAGTGCCTTATTGCTAGCAGCAGGACTTTTCTCTGCCTTGAGAGAGGAAAATTTCATAAATAATCACAATGAAGGGAAGAAAACCTGACAGAGTGAAGCACAACAAAACTAACAGTAGTTAATGCTATTTGTTATAAATGTACGGAACCAATTTCTTCAATTAAATAAAATCAATTTATTTGATAGCAAATTTGGCATAAATTCTGGACAAAAAGCCACAATGCAGAGAAACAGCTCTGAGCCCGGGTGTCAGCAGCTGGGTGACAGACAATCTGACAAGGTGTCAGAATAGCTCTGTTCACACCGAGGTCTCGGAACGGTGAGCTTATATACAGTTTATTTCGCTGGGGGCAACACTGTATTCAAAGTCCAAAAGTCTTAAGATATTTAATTTGGGTCTTGGGTTGTCCCAGCGAGAAACAATGTTCTTTCGAGATGATGAAGTATTTCATGAAATCTTACCTATGTCCAGGAAGGGGTTGATGTTCCTGAGATGCTGCATATCTTCATCAGATAGCTTATCATGGTGAAAATTGCCGGGTGGTTCCTCTTGAGATGGCCCATCTCCCGTTCAGCCATAGCTATAGTCTTGGTGATTTCTTCCCGGAAATCTTTTCAGCAGAGAAAAGCCACACATTCTTACGGGAATTCGCCCCTCCGGAGAGTGTGGTTTCGTCATGTTTAGGTTTGATACAAAAATATCCTATACATTTTAACATTGAATGGGTATAAACTTTATAGGCACAAATTAAACACATATCTATAACACTATTGATTACCTGTTGTGCTTTAGAAACACAGAAGCACTGCCTCATACACACAGTGCTTCAGCAGTAGGTAAATTCCTTGTGCAAACAAAAGCTTGTGACTCTCCCGAGGTCAGTAAGAAAAGTTGTGACCCAGGAACACTGAAAGGCTGCGTTTCTAACAGCTTGCAGATTGGTTTTGTCGGATCTGGTCCTCCTCACTGCTCATTAACATTTTTGTTAAATATCTGCAGCTGTCAAGTATTTTGTGTTCAGGCTTCTGATCCAAAGGAATCTACTCCACAGCAGGTTCTGTAAAGTAAAGACACCTTTACTGGTGCCAGGAGCATACAGGTGTCAGCACCCCCCTCTGCACATCCCACTGTTGTTCATTTTATACTTTTACAAATCTGACCCCCAGCCCTGCCAGTTACTTATCTTGGAGTCCCACATCTGGGGGTTGGGGTTTTACATAACCTGTGGTTTCCTTATCTCCAGCTTACAAACACAACACAGCATTCCAATCTAGCTAACACTACTACTAAATAATTACATCTTCCTTTATGGCACAGAGATGTTCACGTTACACTTATGGGCCACCTACATCTGTTTCACTGATCACACTCTAGTTCCATATCTGTTCTAGCAGAACCTGTGACTTTGCATCTTCACTGTTTCCTGCTGGTACTTTGGGAGTTTCCCACTCGTTATCACTTTCAGCTGGCCAAGGCTAGGGCTCTGCTTGGGAAGCAGTTACAGTTATCACTCCTAGCCTAGGGCTAAGTCCCTGATTGGGGACCTTGTGAAACACTTACAGTTTGCAGTAGAAGCTGCGTCCTTGTACTGTTCACAGCCTGCAATGGTTCACCTTCGGGCAAGTCCATGTTTTATACAAGTCCATGTTCTGTATTTCACTTCACTTGCCAGTGGCATTTTGCTTAAGAGGGAAGCCAGATTCAAGGTACAATTTGATCCTTGTGCTTGCTGAGGATACAAAAGCCATGGATATTTAAAAAGGTTAAAGTTGGCAAGCTTAGAGAAGAGAGGAACCTACAGTCATTTTTGCAGTGGCTAAAAAGTAACAGCAAGGTTAGTCCTTCAGTGGATTTTGGTTCTGCAATAGTTAACTTAAACCATGTGGAGTTCCTTTTTAAATACCCTGCCAGCTGCAGAAGGCTTTTAGGACATACATGAACTGTTCAACTTCAGTATATCTTATATACCTAAGTATTGTGTACTCCTCCTGATGTACAGATGACACTTGTTTTGCATCAGTTATTTCACTGAGAAAGTATGAATAGTGCAGGATTTTGTCTGAAATACAGACAAAAAGCCAAGTTTTCTGTTTCAGAAGATAATCTAGTCTTGCTTTTTTACGTTTATATATACAGATATGGAGTGGATTGATAGTTTCAGACTACATACATACATATCTATATTTACAACATATTTAGCCATTGTTTTGTCTGGGGCAATTCACATTATATTTACATAATTTTGACCAGTCTTTAGTCTTTGAACTCCACACTCAGCCAGTGATAGATAAATATAGGGGGTCTGGTGCAGGAAGAGCCCAGGGAAAACACTGGGGAAAAGAGAGGGCAAAGGGAGAGTCAGTCTGTGACTGCATTTGCTACAGGACAGCAAATCTCTTCCTGTGTCTCAGGTCACAGCAGGAATAGGAACTAGCAACAGACTCACTTTCCTCACTGAAATTAAGTCAGTGGATAAGCCCAGCAAAGTGAATTATTTGTGACAGAGAAGGGCCAAAGTTTAAGAAGGAGGAGCACACCTCGCTCAGGTCAGTACTACCAGGGCACCCATTGTTCCTGAGGCAGCAGCAGCAGCCCAAGGGCTGCAGGTGACAATGGCTGGGTGGGGACACACCCCCACGGCTCCCTGGGGAGCTATTTCCCATTGCTGTGCACCTTCCCAGTACCTATGCAACCCACGGGATAAACACTGAACTGCCAGCTTGCAGGGTTACTTGTTCCTCAGCTCTTGGTTTATTTAGGGCAGTTTATTTTATAACTTGGTTTTGTGATGTGCTCCTAAATGCAAGAAATGCTCTGTAAAAATAGTAATTACTGACACAGGGACTGAAAACACTGACCCATTGATGGAAGTAAGCAGATCCTGTTGATTATTAGAAAGCAATTCATCAAGTGATTGAAAGTAGGCAGCTGCTGCCTTTGAAGGAGCCAGAGCAGTCTTACAGGCTGCTGTGCTGGCTTTCCTTTGGTGCCACCAGGAATCTCTGTCTAAACTGCTGTAGGAGCTGCTGCCTTGCATTAGGTCTGTACTGAGCTGTGCCAGCAGCCGTGTAACTCTCATCTTTCAGAAAGGCCTTGGAACTCTGAGAAAAATAATTTTCTTTTTTAAAAACAAACTTCCATGGTACCAAATTATTTCTGACAAGTCTAAAATAGATGGAAAGCAAGGGGCCAGTTGTATCAAAAAGGCTTATTTTTAATTTATGCACGTACTTGACATAGCTCTATCATGTATTACTTGATAGACAAGGATACATTTCCAGAGGGTTTTTTGTGACAGGTTTCCTCTATCATCAGTACTTACAAGATCCATTAACAAAGCAGGAACCTTGAACCTTTGACAGTAAATCTGTATCCTGAAATGTCTGACACTGCTCTGGTTCCAATGGCAATGCTGCTCTTACAGTATTGTTTGTGTTAAGGCTAAAAGCCAATGCCCATCAAGGTTTGGGGTTCAGCTTCGTACAAGAATTCACTACAACACTGCAAATGCAGAGACTGCACAAAGGAATGGGAAAGTTCCATTTCATACAGTGGAAAAGCCCATTTTCCCTTTGCATGGTCATCTCTGGAAACTGGCCTGGCTTCCACGCCAGTCACACTTGAAGGCTGCTGGAGAAGTTCCCTCTCCCCTGAGTGCATGAGGCTCTACTGTTCTTTCTGAAGTTGTGTACTTCAAAACCATTGGGCCTTAACAAGGAAATTGTTTTTAACTGAAACAATGACACTTCATTAGTTCAGGCTGCATGAGGAAGACAGAACATTCACATTTATATTTATTTCAGGGCCTCCTGCAGAAGCAGAAGGAGTTGGAGAATACTCTGATTCCCATTGTAGCTCAAGAGAACTTCATGCCACCGTTTTGAGAGGTACATACGAATGTTCTGAATTCTTAAAATGGAAATGCACAGCACTTTGCTACTGTAATTAATTATGAACCACCTCTAGCTTTTTTATTAAAATTAAATTATGAGAATTTTGATAGACTACGGGGTCATGTTACTTTTTATATTGAAGATACATTAAACTAATGATGGTTTGTCTGTTTAGAATGGTTTTCATGCTACCTGAAGACGTGTCAATTTAATATAAACCACCAAAAACATGGAAGAAAACTGTTTTTGTAGAACTCAGTGTGTGAATTTTGATAAATAAAAAGATTAAGATGTATTCTGAATGGCTTGTTTTTAACTATACAAAACTGCTTGTATTTCAATATTCAGCCACCTTTTAGGCTTATACAGTGAATATTCAGTACTCCCAGATTTTAAGACCACAGTTCATCACACAATGTGCAACAATTCATTGATACAAGGGAGTTCTCCTTTTTCAGGAAAGATTATTTGCCATGTTTGGGGGGAGGGTAACAAGTGCTACACTAGTCTGGTACTGGTTCTTAACTTGAACAAATAAATCAATCCACTGTTTATAGAGGAAAAGAATCGACTTTAGGCAAAAGTCTATGGGTTTTGGGTTTTTTTTAAAGCTGTCCTTTTTAACCAATAACTTTGTCCCAACTAATTTTGTGAGTTTAGAGTTACATAGTTTCAAACACTCACCTGGTACCAAACAGCACATCCCAGAGAAAAGCAGTAAAATCAAATTACAAACAGGAAAACCCCCAAATACAGGACTTTGGACAACCTGAAAACGAGCAGTAAAAGTCAAGAGTCTCAGCAAAACCAGCAATGAAGCATCAAGGGTTGTCTGGAGACTCCACAGCTGCTCACTGTGGCTGCTGCCTTCCAGAAGCCTGAGGCCAGAGGACGATGAACAACGAGCCAAGTAAGAGAGAATCGCTGAGGGGGGAAAAGTTGATAATTGAGCAGATGTGAAATTAAAAAGACAGGATTAAGAAACAGATAAAACTGTACTTACCCTAATGCTAGTTCACAAAACAAATAAACAAAACCAAACCAAAAAAAAGCCTGAATGCCCCAGGAATCATTAAGCTGAAGCGGGAGAGGATTGAGGTTTTTCTTATGCAAACTGAACTCCCACAGTCATTAAACCCAGGTTTGTCCTTCTCCCGTTACAGTAATTACAGTAACCAGATAAAAGCTGGGAGGACACTGATGGTGCTGCAGTAGCACAGAGCACTAAGTGAGATAATTGCTGTGCATGAAACCAAGCCTGGGTGTTCCCCAAGTACTTTGCAAAACAATATAAAAACCACAGACAAAGCAATGTGTTAGCAAGTCCCTTGTGCATTAAGAGTTTATTTGATTTTTTGTAATGGAACTGCACCATTGGTTACTCTAATTGAGGTATTTAGCCAAAAATCCAGTATATAGTCATGAAAATAAGTACACTGCCTTAGAACTATGTAAAAACATTGTACAAAATTTGTGTCAATGTCAAATAAATACATTAATTTTAATATTTATGTAAAGAAACGTGACTTGGATACTCTTACAGTTAAAAAAAGAAAACAACTGGCTCTTTCACATATTTTAGGCAAACATTCAGCTTTACATTAAACAGACCTCAAACTGAAGCCTAGGTAACAGGTCAGATACAAATGTAGAAACTTAAAAGTGCCAACAAACAAGATAATTCAAGTACAGTAAACGTTAAAAAATATATGCATTTATTTAAATTTTCAGATGGTTCCAACAGGGACAGGCCATCAGTAATTTAAATAGAACATGAAAACATCTGAGATAACAAGAACAAGAAACATTTTGTTCCAGAATAAAATAGAAATCGTTAATCCAACATTTTAGAAACAGAGAAGTCCACAGCAACTTAGAAAAAGAGACATGAGAGTTCATTTCTGTTCTGAATATGGCCTGGAAGAATCACAGCAGCTATCCCAGCCACCAGGTGATGATGACTTTTCTGTATCCATGCTCTGAGTGTAGGCAGATAGAAAATAATTGCTCCCTTCTTGGTTTTGATTTGCAGGAGAAATTGGGTATGTTGTTCCCAGAAAAGTCTGATGAGTGAGTACATTAAAGTGGCTGAATTGGTGGGACATGTTTAATTGTCTGCTATAAACCTGGAAGTTATTGAAAGGAGTTTGTTCAACTGCATTGTGTTTTTCTCCTTCAGCAGAGCATGTTGTAGAAACTGGAGTAATTGGCTGTTTCTCTTCCAAGTCAGTTTTGTAAGTCTTTTCCACAAGGCCAGTTTGTGCTTCAGGAGATAACTCTGTAACTGATAAGCAGCTTTCTTTAGCATCTACTCCATGTGGGCCCTTGGCCTCTGTCTGCAAAGCTTCCACATGAGTATCAAACTTAGAGGCATCACTGCAGACTTCTATTTTTGACAGTTCATCCCCTGAATCCAGAGACATGTCCTCCTCATCCTTTTCATCCTTTTCTACAAGAACTACATTAAAAGAGAGAGAAAGTCCTATTCTATTGAAATACAAACTTTGGTTAAAAAGGCTATACACTACTCACAGTGTCACACTTCAGGTCTGCCAGTCCAACAGCACTTAAGTCTTGGTCTTCTGTCACTCGTGTTCACTTACTCAACACACACACTTAACCCTCTGTGGGAGTGTCCAGTTACTCGGTGCTAAAAGCTTCTGCACACCGTGTTCATACTTAGTGCTGGGAAATCCCAACTCCCAGCTCCAAAGGGGACAATGTCAAAACAGCATCTAAAGTTACACAGCAGGTGAGTATTTGATCAGACAATTAAAGGAATACAATTACTGACATCTCAGTACAGTTTATCTACTCTAAGTAGATAAAGTAGATAGAGGTAAGTTTATCCTTTTCTTGAAAACATGCCCTGTCTAGTGCCTCAAATACCATCTTAGCCTGTACTTCTGTATTTAAGGTCTCCGGTGCTCCACTCCAGCTGCCTTTCCCCCATCATTTCAAATAGACAAAGAGTAGCTTGAGAGTTGGGTTTTCGTTGCCAGCTGTGTGTTCACTGACCGGAGTCAAGGCACACTGTCCCAAGACCTCCCCCCTACCACATGCAGTTTGGAAAGGAAAGTTTAAGTGTGTTTGACATTACCTGATTGTCTTTGGCCAGCACTGCAGGGAGGAACGTGGTTCTGCTCAGTAACAGAGCTGTGATACCCAACGAGACTTTTGAAATCATGCATAAAGGCATCAAGAGCAGCAACCACTATGCCATTATCAACGTAACTCGAGAGCGTTTTGAGATTCTTTTCTAAATACATAAAAGAAGGGTTTGTATTAATATTTAGCACCTACTATCAAAAAAGAGGGAGAGGTGTTCCCAAATCTGGTGTTTACCTGTTAGGAAGACAACATGTCTCTGCTGTATGTTTTGAGCCTGAAGCCTGATGAGACAGTCTAGTTCTGGAGCATTTCGAGTTTGAGAATCACAGTTATGGTAAGACAGAATCTCAACCAAATGCTTCTTTTGATAGGTGTTCAGAAGGGTGAGCAAGTTCAGGGCATTGGCATTCATCCTGCAGGGGGGGAAGCGCACCATTAGAAACTATTTAAGGTCAGTCTAAATATCAAAAGACAAACATAAGAGTAAGTTCTATTTAAGTGTGTTTTGGAGGGCATAATGAAAGCCGAAGCATTTTAACAGCTGGTATTATAGAACTTTACTTACCTCCCCAGCTCTTTAAGTTTTTTTTGTATTTTGCAGTGGACTTTCCACTGCCACTTCCCATCTGGGGTATTGAGATCCTCCAGAAACTTTAGGAACTGTTTTAGTTTATCTGTTATAGAGATATTGAATAAAAGTTAAATTTTGTGGTATGCAGACTGAAAATACTACTTCACTATATACAAAAAGCTGTTTTCTGTTTTCATCACAGTACAGTCACACAATTACAAACAGCAGCCACTCACTCCAAGTTTTCTTCCAAGCAGACTGGCCAACAACAGTATCATAAAACTGAGCTGCTGTTCTGTACCTCAGGTGCCCAGCAGTGGTATTTAAAAGCTGACCTCAGTCATACATGCTCTGCCTTGCTAAAATATTTCAAAAAATTGTAACTTCATCAACTATTCAATTTCAAATGAAGTATATATAGCATATTTGTGGATGGAGTAGTAAGGAATAAAAGGTTCCACGGACATAACTACACAATGTAATACAAACTGAAGACAAAATCTTCCTGTTCATATATTGTTCAAGAAAGTCACTGAGCTGAGAAAGAGGCTGAAGTTCTCAAAGAACATCACAAAAATTGGAAGACCCGATCCTTTACTGTGGTGAGTAGGGGACCTCTCAGGTACTGAAATGTCAGGATTTGAGTTCTAAAGCTCCCACACCTACCTGTAGTGATGGACTCTGGGTTAAGGACAGATTCATCCGACACAACAAAACCCCCAGAAACAAACAGTTCATTGTAAGTGTGATTTTTCACATCATCCACACTATCGACCCCTGCAAAGCTGACACAGGAGAGCCTCTTCAGAGTCACCAGGCCAGGGATCTGTTTAAAAACATTTGAAATCAGAGATGTAACCAGAGGTCACACAGAAAAAGGAACTACAGAACTCCACGACCTACTAATGCCAGGCACCAAACTTCAAAATACATTTTCAAAAAATTAGTTTCTTCTCTTGCCTGGGGAGGTGCTCTCTCTGGAGCATTACAGGAATAAGGTAAATGGACATTGAACACTTGTGTTAGTGTAGAAACACGTAATCATAGTATGATTATATGCAGGTGCTTTTATTGGAGAGCTCTGGGAATCAGGGGTACAGACCCAAATCTGATTCCAACATGGATTTGAGATGGATACATTTTATACTCTTTCCTTATATAACTGTTGTATAATCATATGTTAATCATTAACTTTATATTGTTCTATTGTTCTATTGTTTTCACCCAAGCATGAGTTTTAAGCCCCCTCTTCACAACATTTCTCATGTTTGTTGTTCCTTTCTCGTGATTCTTGTTGCAATTAAACAATTATTTTTAATTATATTTAATTACTAAGCAATCATCGCATTTAACTTTATCATCTACCATACAGGTGGGTACACAGGTGCAGGTTCACATGATTTTAGCAAAGACAATGCCCACTCCCGTTCCCAAGGCCTGCTTTAGCCACCACGATTTTTAGAAACATTTTAACCCTATGCTATCACTTGGAGTAATTTTACTTTCTGTCCAGCACAGGGTCTTAAGCCCCAGCTGTCAGGAATAGTTCAGGTCATCTGAGAGCTGCCTTCACCTGCTGTTAGAACATCCCAGAACCAGAAGCAGAACTACTCGGGCCTCTGTACAGTTTTACAGCTACTAACAATAAATATGCACTAGCACATGTATGGAGGTAGAAGTTGTTGAGGGTGAATGTTGGGACAAGACCATTTGTACCACAATCCTTTCGTTTTTTCAAACAGCAGCTGAACACGGGGCACTGTTCAATGCTGTGCTGTTAGAAGGAAGCAGCCCCGCTCCAAATGAGCTTGTCTCACTATTGGCAACAGCTCTCTGTAGCACAGTTACTTACGTGGGACATACCTTATGGATGAGGTTGGCAATGTCTTCATTTTGGATAATGATCAACAGTTTATCTGTATCAGCTCTTCTTTTAAGGAACTGCTCTGGATGGCACTCTGTATTCCCTAACTTTCTAAGATATTCCTGCCACCACAGAAAGAGGAGACAAGGAAAAAGTCCATAGGTAGTTTGGTAAAAACAATGCCCAGGTGACACCCACAAGAGGAAGGTTTTCCACTTCAGTGAATCCCAGAGGAACTGGCTTCTTTATCTCTCCCATACATTCATCAGAAGGATGCAGCAACACAGAGCAGCTGTTTCAGCAAGTCAGTCATTCCTATCAAATCACACACCCACAGCCAACTGACGGTATCAAACTGCCTGAGTTTTCAAGAAAAGCCAGAAGTTTTCAACTTTCATCTTACACATTTAACTACAGAAGAACAGTGATTTCTCAAAGTTCTCTCTGCTATTAATTAGAGGGGAAGGGAAAAAACCACAAAGGCACACAGAGTGACTTTTCATACATTCTTTCTAAAATGGTAAGCTATCACATTTCTTCCCTTATTATCTTTTTCTGTAAAGCCACCCCCTGGCAGGATCTTCAGGAAGGACCAACCTCCAGCCTGTTCTGTTCTCCAGCTTTAAGAAAAAGACTTATGTAAAAGCTAAATATAAGCAAGACTACCTCAAAAGCTCAAGGAAGAAATGGGACAGGACAGCCTACTTTTACAATTCACTTTCACAGTGAAAGTGAGTCCAGTTCCCTACAACTGGATTTGAAAGACACTCTGTTCTGACACGAGAGAGGTTGAACTGAAACAGACTTACCTTGATTTCTCTGCAGAGAACACTTTCTTCCTCTTCATGAATATAAAATTTGACAGTGTTTTTCTGTACATCTTTCATAATTTTGACCAAACTGTTAAATACTTCAGGTTTTAACTGGCTTATAAAATCAGAAAAAGCTGGTTGAGTTGAAATGTTTAAGTTCTCTGGGGATTTCTGAGTCTTTTCTGGTGGTTCCATGAGATCGCCAGCAGAGGAAGTCTGATCCTCTGGTTTAGCATTCCCATGATCCATTTTCTCCTTCCCTAGGGGAAGGCTTGCTGAAGGCTGCTCATGAGAGTGCAGCTCGTCCCCCAGGTTATTGCACAGTGGCTCTGGGAACGGCACCGTGTCGCTGTCCCTGCACACGGCCACCCTGTCGGGCACAGGCCTGGGGGCAGTGCTGCTCATCGCCTCCAATGCCTCAGGACTAGAATAGACTGGGGGAGTCTGCTTCATGCATGAAGAAGCCAAAAGGACACTATTCAACTTTTCACTCAGGTTCTCTATATATTCTTGGACAGAAACCTCTGATGCCTGCAAAGAGATGTGTTCAGAAAGTCTCATTATTCTCTCTCGGGCAAACAGGACTGGTGTGGACATGCCACTGACATAAGCAATGTTCTTTTGCTGCAAAATTTCTTGAATCTTTCTTGCAAAGAGCTTATATTCTTCTAACAGTGTTGTCTCTATTACTGCACTAATGGAATGCTTAGCTGTAAAAGGGTGATCTGTCAGCTCATACTGATCTTCAAGTTTCTCCACTTGTCCTGTGTAATATCCATCTTCTGCTGTCCCCTTCTGTGTGTCTGAAAATGGAGAGCATGGAAACTGATAATCAGAATTCCTCTGTCGATTTACTACCCGGGGATCATTGGGAAGTGCATCCGTTGGTGGCAAGTACTCCAGTGGCTCTTCTGGTGATTTCAGACCTGCAGAGTTCATCATCATCATCATCTCATGTTTGAAAGTCACGCACAACTGATACACTAAAACCTCCAAATAGCAGCCCAAAACCAGCATTACCGTTATGTCTCTCCCACCAACCAACTTAAATCCAAAGATTCAAGTGTTATAGTCTGCTGAGGTACAGAAGCACAGTACATTTAACAGCTCCTAAGACAGTAAAACAACACAGTCCAAGTTTGCTGAAAAAGCAGAATACAAATCATTTTCTCAGAGATAACACAGAGTAAGCACAACACGATATGCCTCCATTACAAATTAAAAATTAAATTAGAAATCAAGCAGGGCAACACATTATTCAAGTATTTTCATTTGCTACTAGATTAAAATCCTCACTTTCAAAAAGCTTATTTTAGATACAAATGACTTGGTGGAGTTGGACTGCAAGCTGCCTCTGATCTTGCAACTGTGACCACAAGTTTTTTTGCTTAAAAGGGGAGGATATCAGTCTGATTTATTACTGACACAGCTTCAGTGGTGCTGCAAGGAGTGCTGAAAGCCCCTCATAATAACAACTCAGTTTCTTCGCCATCCATAATCAAAACTATAGTTTTGTTTGTTTTTAAAGCATTCACATTTCTAATTTGTGGCAATATGAAGCCAAGCCAACATTTTCCACCAGTATCTGTTTTCATCCAGCAGATTTCTGCATTAATCACATACAAGAAGCAACTGCATAGGCTACGGATGTGCTCGTGTACCAACATGTGATCCAAGAATGGATCTATGAAAGCTACAAACCTTCAGAATATGTTTTCATTCACTATTTGTAGGAATAGAGGAGTGAAAGCCCATGTTACCTGTAATTGGAATAAGTTTCCAGTGCATTCCAACTTCCCCTACATTATTTGAGTTGGGATGTTGCGTGAGATAGCCATGTTCTATAGGTATGCTGGGACAGGCACTGTAGTCTTCAAAGGTATTCCCAGTGCTTGCTTCCTAAAAAACAAAACAACTTCTTCTGTTTTTTCTCACTATTAAGCCTTCACATTCTGAGCACTTAACAGAAAGAACACATCTGAGTTCACCAGCACACTGGCAATTCTGCCATCAGTCAAGTCCAGTCAAACTTGGAAACGTTTCCATGAGGTACTTCCCTGGTCTGTCATGAAATAACTGAGGCAGTCCTGAGCACTGGCCTTGTAGTATGAAAGCTGGGGGGGGCAACAACGAGGAAAGGAGGGGAGAACTGGCTGCTCCCTCACTCTTTCCAGGCTGTTATACCTGACTAAAGCCATGAGATGTTGGCTTTGCTGCGGCACTGCCTGCAACTAGTATTGGGCCCTTAAGCCAATTTCATCTCACATTCCAGATGGGTAGAACAGTGTGGAGATTATGGGTAGGACAAACTCATTCCTGCTCCGTGACTTAGAAACTGGGCTTTGTGTGTCAGTACCAGTAACAGAGATCATGGAACAATCATTCTTGCAGGGTAATAAGCTGGGGCACTGTGATCCCGAAGCACAAGGGTGATCTGCTAGTTGTGAGCTGACAGAATTCGTGTACACCACTGCACCAAGAAGGCACACAGAGAGCTGGGCATGCAGTGAAATACTCAGAATTTTTCAACTCTGCTCCTTTTTTATTACAGAAAGAACACATATAAAGAACCAGGAACACACACTTAAGAGTAAAGAAAATTTCTCTGTATGTTCCTACCAAGCAGAAAAGCTTTGCAGAATAGTTAGTACTTACCTGTGTTTACCTCTGTAAAAAAATAGATTTTTTTTTTCATTCTGTTCCATAATATTTATGAAAATAGTACTTTCACTGTCAGCATCTTAGCAGTTTCACTTACTTGTAAATGTAGTGTGTGCTCAAGGCCTGCTTCATTAGGTGGGAGTTGCAGACTGACATCGACGGGGTAGGGCAAGCACAGCATGTCAGCTTCCAGCACGGCTGGGCTCTGCAGGTCCGTGAAGGTAACATTGTCAGCCTGAGCAGCGTTAGGAAGCTCGTGATCATCTCTGTCCTGAGCTGGAATGGATTCATATTCATATTTTTGTCTCATATCCTCCATTTCCTCACTGTCTAATGCTAAGGCTTGACTGACAGACTGTGCCAGGGCCGGGTCCCAGCGGCCGGCAGCGGCCAGCGTCTCCAGCTGCGCTTTGATGGGCCCGTGCGTGTCGGCAGCAGGGTCAGACACATCCGCCTGCCTGAAGTCACTCTCGTGGCCACCATGGTCAGAATTCATTGAGAACACAGAGTGTGGTGAATCCAAGGTTCTGCCCCCTTAGAACAGGGTGAGGAGGGGAAAGGGAATCCATTACTAAGTCTTAAAATAAAAACAAAACCAGATCCCCCCACAACCATGTGCCATGTACCCACAGCCTCACTCTTTAGCATCGGTTCATATGTACACATACACTTATTTTAACAAAAATGCAGACATGCATTCATCACATATTCAACATTAATAATCAGTGTTAAAAGACCTTGGAAGATTCACAGAATTCCAAGCAGGAATCCCAACCATAAAGCCCACCCTTCGCCTCCTTCACCCCAACATGCCAGTCAGTAGCTTTTGTCCCTCTCAAGAGGACAACTAAGATCAGTCACTTCATCTTCCAATGATTCACACACATGAGAGTGACTGGTTCTTGATGGAAATCCCCTCTTCTTTGTATCACCCTGCTCCCCAGTTTCCCCTTTCTGCAGGAGGCTCTATCATTGTCCTGAGAAAAGGGTCAGGGAAAAAGAAAAAGGGGTTTCTTCTGGCAGATCTTAAGTCAGAAGGTATCTGTGATACTTCTCTAGATAATTTCATGTGTAGAATAATTTAATCTTATTACTATTAGGTTGTTTCCTTTGTCCCACTACACACATTACTGGCTATTTCAAAACTTAACTATGCTTTTTCCCCTCAATCTAAACTTCTTAGGTATTATAGAGGGTATTGGAGCCATAAAGAATTACAGCAAAGTCAAACTCTGCAGAAGACATTACAATATCAAGCCTGCTGAGTGTTCTGTATTTCAAAGTCTTTGGACAGCTCCACAGGCAAGTAAATTCTTTGAAAGTCTGCCTTCTTTCCAAACAGGCAGAACAAAAGCAACTTCCAGGACAATTCCAATTAACTTGTCTCCTAGAAAGAGGAAACCTGCAAAAAATTAACTTTATCTCTATGGACAGATCTCAGGCCAATGTTTAAATGAACCACCATGCATTAAATACTCGATCTATACAAAAATAAATAATCAATACAAAAATACTCAATCTATAATGATTAAATTATAAATATGCTTTGAATAACAATGTTTAAAGAAGAACTCTAAACAAATACTTTCTTACCTTCATACTGACAAATATTCTCTGGAGAGTCACTCATTTTTGGATATTTCTGCACATTTTCAGATTGTTTTTCCAGCTTTCTTTTCAGACCACTTCTAATTCTGGGGTCTTCAGAATCAGAATCTCCACCTACATTTTTCTTCCTACACTGGATCAAATTAATAAGTTCTTTGAGTCTTTCAGTATCATCATCTCCAGAAGGAGGCAGTTTTTGTTTGGCAGCAGGGGCTTCATATTTGGAATGGATTCTTTTCCCGCATTTTGCCTTGGAAAAGTCAGAATAGTCTTCTGTAGCTTCGTGATCTGAGATGGGACTGAAGCGCTGAGGCTTCCGATTTCTGTCCAGCAGTTCCTTAGCTCTGGAAACGGGGAGCTGATAGGCCTCACAACCAAAAATATAGTTGTGTAAGCAGCTGTCAATGTGAGCTTTGTGTCTTGGGGCAGGAAACAGACGTCTTCTGTCATCCAGCCGTGTTGAGTACTCACGTAATATAAATTCTCTACCAGTGCCACTGTAGAGTTTTCTAAAATAATCATGTATGTACTTTTCCACAACAGCATTGAAATCTGCGCTACTGTCTTTACGGGACTTAATTACAGCAAAATGTAGAGACTTAATCAGCTTTGTGAGTTCTGGAATGATTTCCTTTTTTTCATGCAAAAGCATGGTAGTTGAATTTTTCTGTGTTCCATATGGAACTCTTTTTTGTGCTGCCATAGGAGGAAAGGGAACCCACAGTTAAAATCAAACCATGAAGCTATAAATAAATGATGACTACTTAGCAATATTCCATGTTAATACATACTGGGTGAAACATAGTTTGGAATGACCATGAAGAAGTAATTCAGAAGCCAGGGAAGCCATATCAAGAAATATCAACTAAGTTTTACCTTCTCAAACATGAACAAATGAACCTACAACATGTGATATTTGCTTTTGTGAAGAAACAAATATTTTAAAACACCAACACCATGACCATAACCAAAGCAAACTGTTCC
The DNA here is from genome assembly GCA_013399195.1 of Dicrurus megarhynchus. Lineage (NCBI taxonomy): Eukaryota > Metazoa > Chordata > Aves > Passeriformes > Dicruridae > Dicrurus > Dicrurus megarhynchus. The sequence continues at coordinate 2,105,816 of VXAD01008598.1, forward strand.
TCTTAGTCCACACTGACTGTGAGCACTACAAAATCCTCAATAGAATATCATCTCTGTTTCAATAAACCTGTACAAAACGGTGAACAAACCTACCCGAGTTAATTACACCTCTAGGCTCTGGAAACAGAAACAATGCATGAAGCACACAGGACCATCCAGTTTGGTGGTCTAGAACACAAAAAAATAAAACAGGTGAAAGGAGAGGTCCCCTACGCTCCAAAAGACAATGCAGTACTCAAAAACCAACTCCCCTAAAAAAAACAAAACAACAAACCCAACCCAAACCCAAAAAACCCAGCGTATGCTTACCATAAGGGGACATCATCTGCCAAGGAGAAAGAAGAAAGAGAAATCCTCTGTCCACAAGTGGTCTCACAAGGACCTGTTTTCAAGCAAAAAGAGCAAACTGCTTCAAAGACATTTGCTCACTATGAATACTCTTCCTGACTGTCAGATAATTCTGTCTTGGGCAGAAAAGTGCCCTGATACTTAAGAATATGCCAGCTAAGGAATTCCAGTGAGACTGTGGATCTTGTAGTATGCCTCAATTTACTAACTAGTAAAATTATTTTTAAAAACAGGAATAGTCAAATCTGTTGCACTCACAAGTTTCTCCTTCTCTAGTTTTTGAAGTAAACCCTCTAAGTGGCTCCCAGAACGGGACTTCTCCACAACTTCATACAGGCTACAGTACATGCCATTCTTCAACACTGACACGATACAAGGGGAGAAAGAGAAAGTAAGAAAAAAAGAAACAAAACTGTAATTCGGAAAACTTGAAAATTCTAAATTTAAAGAAATTAAGCAAGAACTATTTACCTTCTTTTCCTCCTTGGAAAGTGTCTTTAAAGAACAATGCTGGTGAAATTTTTTTCTTCAACTGATCAATGCTGATAACTTTTTCAACCTCAAGCTTCTCAGGACTGGAGAAGAAGGGTGGGGGGGAGATAAAACAAAGACCTCTTTTTTTACCTTTTACATTCCTACTCTCATTGATAAAATAAGAACTAGTAAATACATGCTCTTAAGAATAATTTCTTTGGACTAACTCATGAGCCAGTGGTGTTTATTCCTGCACAGGCGTGTGTGTCACTTCAATGGAAAAAAAAAAAACCAACAAACCCACAAGCAACAAAACAGCAAAGAGATGTTGACAGTTGTTTGCCTGAACTCAAGAAAGTTCTGGACATGCGTGACTCGAGTCTTATTTGACATATTTAAGGCACTTAGTCAGTATTTTAGGTTTTTATCTGAATATATCCAAAACTCAGTACTCTACTCCAAAGAGTTTTAATAGAGCAATATTTTAAGTTTACTGTCTAAATGGTAATACTCACAGCTTGCATGGAAGGAAAGGGTGTGCTGCTGATCTTAGGGAAACGTGGCACACAAGTTTGCCTTTATTCCAAAGCTGTCCCCTCCACAATGTAATGTTAGATTTCTCTAAATTAAGATGGAGAAAGGAAGACTAAATTAAACCACTTGCCAGCTGGGACTGAAAGAAGAGGCTGCTGAATCTCCAAAACCAGTTTAGGAAAAATTTCATACTCATACCAGACCAGACAATAACGTTAAAAGGTAACAGAAAGGATGTTATCAACCCTGTTATGTTTTGACCTGCTCTGAGCAGAGTAAAGGAGCTTGGTGTGTTACCTACACCTGTGTGTATAAGCACACCCTAGGTGCCAGTATCTGAGGAATGATATCCTCTGTCCTTACCTTAACTGTCAACCACTTTCATACATATTAATTTTGCTTGAATGAGGTTCAAAACAAAGCAGGACAGAGGAACATATTATTTGAAATGCCACTGAACAGGAAATTCAGGAACTGAAGATCAGTTCTTACTACACTCTAAGTAGGAAAGGAGGGGGAAAAGACTTTTGATTTTATTCACTTGTGGTTCATTCTGATAAAAGAAGATACACATGAAGGTGGCTGTTTGATCATCCAGTATCAGGAACCAGCATGGTTCAGGATAGAATTCAGATATACACACAGCATAACTGAATTGTTCAAACATAAAACTACAGGGGAAAAACATCAAAACCTTCCGTGTCTGTATCATAAAACCAAAAAATGGAATTCATTCTTACCTGTACTTCTGTCTGTGTGGAAGGTGTTTGGTCTAAACAAAAGAAGACAGACAGAATGACTAGGTTGGAAGAGAGAATTCTGGCCACTGAATTTTACATTAAGGATACTTCATCAGTCTAACAAAAGAGCAAGACTGGTAATTCCCTCTCTAACCTCAAGCTATCACTGCTGCAGCATCTTATACTATTTTAGATACCTTGATAACTGCTTTTAGCACTTCACAGTACAGTTCCCACACCTGAACGCCTTCCCATCAGCACAGGTATCACACTGGATCTGTGATCAACTGGCCATCTACATATTCTCTCCACAAGCAGTAAGGCACCAGTGAAGGGTTCAGAGACAAAATACACAGAACATTATTGTAGAGGACCCAGCGAGATAATGCCGCAAACATTTTTTACGTTCACGAATTCCCTCAGTTAGGTAAAAGCCCTCATTATTTGTGGATTCCACCTAGACAGAAGGCAAGCAGGTGGGAAGAGCAGCAGAACTGCTTCCCACAGGGGCCACCCTGCTACATAAAACCAATTCTGCCACCTCTTGCTTTGCATTAGAAGTATTTATTAGGCTAAGTCCCTGTGACACATCCATTCATTTCAGCACTATTCATTTAAATCAGTTGTAAGCTACTGCCAAGAGCTAGGAATTCTTCATGCTATATGCAGCCTTTCCAAAACTCATTTCCTAGCTTACCTTGATGGGGGCACAAATTTTGGTCCTTGTACCATATCATCTTTATAAGTAAATGAAACAACAGCATAAGGACAAACATGTCTTGGTCTTCGCCTGATCTCATCAAAGCCGTATTCATAAAAGTAGTACTGGGAAAAAGAAGTGACACAATGTTAAATCAGAAGCCTGGAGCAACAGTCAGTTTCTTTAAAAGCTGGTATTTAAAACAAGGAAGCTTTTAAATGCTCCTCTCGTATGTACTATAGAATACAATCAATGAAGGTAGTTTTTTTACCTTCTCCCTCCTTTATCAATGACTTAGATACGGACACTACTTCAGGAGCAAATCAAGAATGAAAAAATAATTTTGCAACGTTTACTTGAAAGTATACTCTTGGTGAGAGAAGGGACAACTAACAAAAACAACAAAAATTCAGAAGAAAGTAAATATTGCAATGAGTTTTGGAGTCTATCCTTAGTTCAGTCAAAAAATTCTAATGTCAAATGTTAATTAAGGCAAGTTTGTAATGAGGAATGAAAAAATACATTCATTTTTTAGCCATCTGATTCAGTGTCCAGCCCAGTGATTTACAGAAGACAAAAGAAGTTGTTAATACTGAAGAGAACGCTTTCAAGTAAGGATCCTGAAATCTACAGACTTGGTGGAATTATCTGACTGCAAAAGATTACTGCAGTAAGAGACAGAACACCTGGATGAACATAAATGCTTGGAACTGATTTCATTCTCTCCTCCCTCATTTCCAAACCTGAGAATCTGGAAAGAGGAACAAGGAAGAAAAAAAAAAAAAAAAAAGGGAAAGAAAGAAAAGTGCTATTCTTTCCTAGCCAACATTTTCCCTTTCAGGAGTCTCACTTAACGACCACAAACCAGTTGTACTCTTACACTTCAAACTCCCCACATTATGTCCTCTCTTCCAGCCTCCATTCCAGTCCCATGTATGTTCCCCAGTTATTTCCTATTCCACCTCCACTCTAATCTGAATTTGCCTGAGGTTCAGGAACACACAATGGGAACAGGAGAGGCTGCCATGCTGTTCTGTGATCTCTAATGCAGGCACCAGTGGGATGTTCACACACCCAGCTGCAGCTTTACAGGGAAGCTCAGGGTTTGTTGTACTTCAGTGATTTTCTCTCCATCGTTTCAGAAGTTGTGTTTATGAAGTTTTTATGTAAGGAGGTAACACAGGCTCAGCTCTACCTGAGTAAGTTCATAGGCTCGGTAAGCCAACAAGGAGGTGACTTTATTTGCATTCTTTGAAATATGACACTCGTGCTTTGGGGTGGGATCCAACACACTCTTGACAGTTGATTCCATTGCTTTCATACCAATGTGGTCATATATGCTTTTCATTTTTCCCTGTAATAAAGCAGAAGAATTGTAATCATGAGCTTTTCTCTGGCAAAAATTGGCAAAAAACACTGGCAAATTGCTTCAAGTACCAAAGAAAGTAAGAGCAGAAAAAATAACAGGCCATTAAGAAAGCCACTTCTAGAAGTATACTATTTTCATAATTTCAAAGAAAACAATAAATTTTTGCCTTTTATAACAATTTATTATGCTTTAAGCTTAATATCAACACTGGATTTTAAATCTAGTAGAGTTCTAGTTTCTTTATAAGCAGATGATTGTGCAAATTAAAAGTAAATTAGGTTAAAACCATCCATGAGTTACCAGTAAGCAATGTAATCCTTCAAGAATAGCAAGATAAAATTACCTTTATTATTTTAAAAACAATCACATCTCCAGTTGCTCCAGATTCTAGAGGATTAGGCTGCAATAAATCAGCGTACTTGGAGATATATACACCTGAGAAGAGTATAAAAATAAACCAAATACATTATGCTGAATGTTAAAATATTATTAGAGGTTTAAAAAGCATTATATGGGACTAAAGCTCAATATACACAAAAGAATGAAGATAGAATTGACACCCAAGTGCAAAGGTAAAATAATTTTGTGCTTTTCAGTACTCAATTATTTCACAGACTTTAAGGCCCTCAAACACACACTGTCATTTGTTCATCTGGCTGACTACGTCACAGCAAAGAACTATAACTGAATTCAGATACTCTGAAAAGCATCAGTTTTGCTTAGGTTCCTCTCATTCCCAGTCTGTATTTAACTGCTTTAGCAAATTGCTCCAGATCCTTTACCAGCTAAACCAGTAAAAAATCAAATGCTCATAAAGCTTTGTTTTCCTCCACCTCGCACCTATTCTGCTTTCAGTATTCACATCACCTCTGTATCATGTTCCTCTTACACAGGATGACAAAATTAGTTCCTAAGTTTCTATCTGAGAAGTTTTGCAAAAGGAACTTACTGTCCTGCACTCTCAAAACTCTTTAACACCTTGTGACTCTTGTAAGTCTCCAATTTATTTACGTTCTTCTTGGACTTTTGGATTCGAGAATTCTAGTTCTATCTACATCAAAACTGAGCTGAGCTACTGTGTCCATCAGGTATTTCTGAATGTACAAACAAACACAGAGGCAGCCAGCCACACATTGCACGAGCTCTTTGGCCCCCCAGGTTTACTGGAAAGACACGGTACACTGGTTTGACTAAAGCCAAAATGAGAATTAGGTCTTCCCTTTGGGAAGGGAATTTAACTGAACTACTGAAAAACAGAGCTATGAAATAATGTTCTGATGTCGATTTCCTTTGCGAAAAACATCTTGCTGTGATATTGCTGCAGTCAGTGATAGAAAAAGGATTGAAAGTTCACACAACTGCATCACATTATTTGCCAACTGCTACTGAATAACACCAGCACTTATAATCAAAAGATAGTTACCCATGGAAGGGCTGCCGAGAATTGTGATTTTGGAGTGGCCAACCTGCAGCCCCTTTTCACATATGCTCCGGATCTAAAGAGAGCAGACAGTTTTTTTAAGCAAGTCTATTAGGAAAGCCAGGATATGAACAGAACAAACAGCGAGAAATGACAATTACAAAATTTAAATTGAGATTTAAACAAAACCTCAACCCTTACAAACAGAGGCAAGAGCAGTCTGAATTCTCTATAAAACTGTTAAACTGTGGAAGTCAAACTCTGATATGGAGCAGCTACACAGACTCACATGTATCTTAGAAAACAACAGCCTCCCTATAACTTAAGCACTGTTTATGAACATTACTTGCTTTTAATGCAGAAAATTTTAATATTTAAAACAAAAGTATACCTGCCAAATGACTGCATGCTTAAGAAATCCTGGCTTAAAATAGCAGACAAAGCACAGAAATTCCCTTTCCATCACTTTGATTAGAAGTATATGATCAACGAAGAGACAGAGAGGACAATGTCCATTTTTCAATATTACACATTTCCTAATTTATGCAAAAACCAGAAAAAACACCAAAACCAAAATGCAATGAAAACACAAAATATTCGTCCTCAATTTAAAAAAAAAACCCCAAACACAAACCAAATAAAAATTCACATGCCATGCAGAAAATCTATTTTTTTATTTATAAAACAGAGCCTAATCCAGAGAAGATACAGAGACATGTAAATGAAGTACCTTAAATAGCAGGGAACAGAGGATTTAAATGGTGACGTATTAGATCCCTTTCCCATCCTTCTGCACCTTCCAGTGCTGAATTTTGCAAAAGTAACTTTAAGATTGTGTCAATAAAAACACTCTGAAAAAAACCAAAGCTCCAAACCCTCTTAATTGCTAAAGAAAGCATTTCCCCTGCAGTGTTTTGTTCCTCACCTGGCACGGATCCACCATGAGGAATGCGTAGCTTTCCGAAACCTCCTTCTCCATGCGCCCATCGAATTTCAGTTCTCTGCGTTTTTCTGTGAACTGTTCACACAGAAAGTTCTTAACACAGGCAGACACGTTACTGCTGGCACAGTCAAGAGTCAATGTTTTAAGGCCTCATCCATGTGAGCAGATCCAAGTGTACAAAAATAACCAAAAGATAATCCAAATGAAATCACTATATGCTACAATTAAATTTCAAAAACTATACCTGTGGGAAATCTTATTAGCTTAATCTGCCCAAGTATTTGTTTTTTTAAGAAAAAGACACTCTTCAAACAAACCGGTGTAGTAACATTTTAGTTTGATCTTTGTAGCAGAACTGGATAGAACCATCCAGCCCAACACCTTCCATATCATCTCTTAACTCCAGAAATAAGACTTTTTCTCTTTTTAGGAGACAGATCTCTTACACTGTGCATGCACCTCACTGCTACTGAGGTGGGTTTTACCAATATTTCTCAGCTGTAACCATGAATAATTAATGTAACAGTAGCAGAAAATGCTTCAGTTTACTTTATAACTTCAAGATGACAATCACAGCGAACAAATTATATATTCAATTACTTCATATGTGAAGCTTTTTGGCACTGGGAATGAAAACTTCATTTCAGAGTGATGAGAGCAAGCCAAGGCTGGATTTAAGAGACACCACATACGGCACAACAGAAGGGCTTCAACCAAGGTGCTCCACTCACTAGTTCAATAATCACCTTTAGTTAAAGTACTTCTTGGAAAACAACAAAACTACAATGACTATGGAAACTTGTATCAGACATGTATTTTAATCTTCATTTTCACAGGAAACATCAGCCTTGCAAAGAGGACATTAAAACATCTTTCCAGGTTATTAAAATACATAAAAAATTAAGAAACATTTTTAAAGCTAAAAATACATAGAATTAAGTGGTGCCAAATACAATTTTTCTTTTAGTCTCTTTGGATTATCTGGCAGGCAAGAGTTTACAACAATGCAGTAATAAACCTGCCTGAAAAATAGCTGTTTACATTTCTGGGGATGTGAGTTTGCAATTAAGTACCAACCACATAATTGAAAATAATCCCCAGGTCTCTGCCTCTAGACTGAGAAGCAGCACTGTCATTTGGCTGGTACCTTACTGACAAGCAGAAGCCTCAAATGTACTCACTTCCTTTTCCAACAGTTCACTATGAACTAAGCTGGCTCTCTTGTATTTAAAATTGGACACTGAACTTGGATCCAAGTAGGAAGAATGCAGAATCTTCAAAATATCCTCAAATTCTCGAGAACCTGGAGGTACTGGCTGAAAGAGTGCTATAAAAGAGAAAAAAATAAAATAATTAGCACCAATATACACGTGAAAACATGCAAAATTTTCTAGTCCACTGACAGTTTATGCATGAAGACAAAAGGTTTGTGATTCAAACACAATACACCTAAAATTCTTTGACAATATGAATTTTAGAAAGTTTATCTTAAAATTTCCTAGAATGACAGCACCTCAAAAAAAAAATCACATTTATGTTTTTTTAATATTACTCTTGAGCAGCTACTATTTCTCAGAAGTTTGTAAGGCAAGCACCTCAAGTCTGAATTCACCCCTTGAGAAACACCTACTATGTACTGCAAAACACTGTAATTAAACTTTCAGAACTATAATTAACTAATTAACTCTTTTAAATTAAGAAGCAGGAACAAATTGTTCTAATAAAAACCTCAACAAGACTTTCATAGCTTGGCCTCGCTTCAAAACTATTACGAGGTTTTGTGTTTGTTTGCTCATGGCAATTAAGCTAAATATGAAGAAATCCAATACTGTTTAAAGAAGACAAATAGGCTCCTATTATTAAAAAATGCCCACTGCCTGTGTTCATACTTGATGATGTTATCCCCCATTTTAAGTGTTATCCCTTACTCTAAGGAAAGCCCTTCACATCCTGTTGTACTAATTCCCTCGTGGGGAAACCTTTGCCTGAGTTCCCACAGGGAAGCATTCATGTCCCCGAGCTTCTTATCTGTGTTTAGGTGCCAAGGTGACAAACAGATCAGAGGAGCAACCCCAGAGGGAGCCAGCAGAGAATGGCAATGCAGATTTTGAGAGTAGTGACTAGGAAAGTAACATCTCTGGGGGGACTGAACCAGCACAACACAAAAAGTGTTTTTTCTCCTCAGAATAACTTCCAAAACACAAACCAAAAGTGCAGGATTTTTACTGTAGTTACAGCAGTTAGGAAGAACAACAATAGTACTAGTCTCACAAAAAAACCCCAATCTACCATTACTCTAACAATAAATTAAATTTAATTACATCTTCAGAGTATATTCTCCAATTTCATTAAATAATATGGCAGTAGACTTAGACAGCAATCTTTCCCTCATTTGCAGAAAAGATTTACTACATAAGCCTCAATATAAATAAATGTTCCTAATGAAAACTGAGCTGTTCTGTGTTATTTAGTAAGAGCTGCACACTTTAGAATGCAACACCACATCTGCAAACTGAACTCAAGCAATGATTCCAACACCAGCAACAATGAGCAAGTGATTTTTTAAGAGCGGAAGTTATGAAAGTGATTTAGAAATCATACTTATGTTAACATACTTTTTAGTAACTACGCCTACATTCTTGAAAAGCTGACAGCAACATGGGAGGAGACAGAATTGAGAGTAAATGGAATTCTCAACTTAGTATTACTGGGACTGAATGCTCTTGTACTGAAGAGACAAACACTTATTAAGAGAATAGAAAACAAGCCTGCTGCAGGGGGACATGCCCTGGGAAAGCACCGCCTGTTCCACCCCAGCCCCAAACACCTCTTGGGCACTACAACACCAAGGTTTAATAACTCGCTGTCAGAATAATCTGGGGTTCATATGCTGCCAGCTCCTCAAAAAGGACCACTTAAGGCAGAGGGTTATCTGTGCCAGCTGCTTGACCGAATTTCCTGTTTTCTTACCAGTGTTTATTGTACCTTATCCCTTCTCCCTCCTTCCCCCAGGACACATGCTCGGTAAAAATCAGCCTCTCACTTCCACCTGGAGCCTAAACAAGTGGGAAGCACTGCAGGGTGAGCTAGAAAGAGCCACCACAAACCATACACAATTTCTCACCTACTTTCCCAGATGCAGATCTAAGAGGCACATTATTACACTAATTAAGATCCTGTCATATGTGCAAATATTGTCATCCATGATCCTACTTATGTTTAAACATCTCTAGCTTTGTGGAAAGCCCTGAGGAGTGAGCTGAGACAGTTGCCCAAAACCAGCAAGTCCCCCTATCCTCCTGCTAGGGAGAACCTGCATAAACTACTATACACTTAGTTCTCAACACATTTATGGAAAAGCCCTACCTAGTCCTTTAATTATGGAATACAGAAAGTAAGAATTTTTCTTAAGGTTGTTGCAGTTTTTTCTTCCAGAACATGATGTACTGCAGACTTCCATGTTCTAAATCAAAACATGAAACACTACCCCAGGGAGGTGAGTAGCCAGGCAATACTTTCAAGTTTGTTACTTCAGCTGTGGTGTTCAAGGACAGCGATGATCTAAAACCTTCATGTCACCATAGCAGGGCCTGTACCTCACTTCAAGGAAGGAGATCGGAAACAAGACAAAACTAAAGTAAAACCGAGAAGCACTAAACTAGACCTTGCACAGCAGTCACCACAGTGTGCTCCCAGGCAAACCACGAAATTACCGAGCTCATCTCCAGTCCTACATCACTTCAAAGACCAGTAGTCTGTGCATTCATAGCTTCCAGGCTTGCTGTACAAAGCTGATGGGGGTATGCTGCACCTTTACTGACCTGTGTTAATTAAGCAGTAATTAAAGTAAGGACTAACCTGCAGCATCCTTTTAACATAAATCAATTGTTGTAAGGTTTGCTGGCTCGTTCTGCATAGGTAAAAATGAGTAAATAAATATTGGGTTTGTTCAGCCTCTACCCAGGGCATTGGAACATATGTAATTGTTTTCAGGTGGAAACTGAATTTAGCTAATAAGTACTACTCAAGGGACAGGGACTAGACATTTGGATGTATGTCATGCCTGAGAGGCTCTACTTTTCTTTCACAGCTGTCTGATGTTTCAACTTCAGAAAAGTGAGATTGGAGTAAGCGGGCTTGGTTGCTTTAAGTCAGAATGTGAAGACAGAGCCATCCTCCTTGAGAAATCCTGAACAAACTTTTAAGTGAAGATAAGGACAGGACTGATTTTCTTATCAGCTAACTTGGCAGAATGCTAGCACTCTTCAAACAGAAGTGCCCCTGCTACAAAAGCTCCACTGAGAAGCATCCTTTTAAGTCTTCATTTTTTAAGACCAAGACCAAAAATCTGTGGTATTAATGAACCGTAACATTTTTACCTTTATGACTTTTTCAGCCCAAATGTCTTTTGCTCTCAAAAGGCCTAACCAGTTACCAAGTTCAAGGACTGACAGAGTTCCCCACCAAGAAATACTGTGTAGCAAATAGAACATGCAGCACACTTCTACCAAAGAAAAGGAAAATCAAAAGGCAAAAAGATGAAGCAGAAAAGGGACAACCTGGACCTTCATGCACATACTGCTGAGAGTTTCATGGGTAAAAGCAAGACCTTTCTGCCCCACTCAGCCTGAGAAACAGCAGTCATTTGCTACTTTGATAGACTCCAGAAATAAAGATCCAGCTTTAATGAACAAGCAACCCCTTAAAGGCACTGACTCTGATGTCAGCATCATTTGTGGAATTACCTTTTGGTAAGGGGATCACTCATATAGTTCAGCAAGTTACAAGTGCTCTTACAGTGCTTTAGCCTTAAAATTTGCTTTTCTAATCCTATCAAGGATCTCTCAAGTTTCAAGCAAACTTGGAAACCACCGAAGATCTGACAAGTGAATTAGAAGAGGCCAGGACAAGCCTGAAGACAAATGATAGATAAGCTGCTCAAGAGAGCATAACACCATTGCTCTATGTACCAAGAAAACAAACCTTCCAAGACTTCTAAGGAGAAAGACAAATGCAGGCACACCTTAAAAAAATAACACTGCAGCCAACCTTTCTTTCACTTGCTTCCTGAATTCCTATGCTAGGAAAAAGAATGAGGAAATCAGAAGTATTCTCTCTGCCAAATGATCACAGCTGTCTTTAAGAGGTATCTTTCCTCTGGATGCATTTCTCCAGATTAACAAGGATTTCTGTTGACTTTCAGTCCCTACTTAAGTCTCCAGGAGGGCAGATAAAGTCCGAAGAAGATAAATAGGCAGCTAAAGCCTAAATTTTCTAGGATATTTCTCTTATATTTTTGCAGCTAAAGCCTAAATTTTCTCTTTCATTTTTGCTTTCCAGATTCAATTTTTAATCGCTTCACCACCAAAAATTGGTCCTGAAACACATTTTGGTGTTTAAAAGAACCAAAAACCCACCAAAAAAACCTCTCCAAACAGACCCAAACACTCCTGACAAATCCTATACATACTTTGTACATAGCAGCAAAGCCTTCACAATCAAGGCAGCAATTATCTCTTAGGATGGTGTGTTCAGGAAAGAAATGGTGGTTTAAAAAGCAAAACAAGGACAATTCCGAGGCAAGGAATGATGAAGGAAGCTTCCATGTGTATTGCTTTGTGCTGGGCTTTAGAATCAAGCCAAGAGAGCTCTTCTGAGAGGGACTCGTGTCATTCAGATTATTTTGCAATTTAAGATGTACTTAAGCACCGGCAATAAAGATGCTGTAAGCATGTGCCACTACAGCATCAGATGATCCATGCAGTGCTCATCTTCCAGTTCAGTTCCAGAACTGACCGAATTGCATCATTTTTCAAATGACAACACAAATCCCAATAGCAGTTTGGCAGTCCATGATGTGAGACCAATGCTTACGGCACCTGTAAGCCCACAAGCACCATGGGCTGAACGGAGTAGGGTCTGCTTTGAGAGCTTCGGAAGCTCTAAGTGATCAGAATTATAAAAATGCCTGAGAACCTTTCTGCAGGCTGAGGAGAAAAAAAGGTGAGAATGGGTCAAACGACCTTGATACTAGCAAGTCAGTTTTTGAAGTAAGGTAAGAATGGCTTCCTCTTCTACCCTGGAGGCCACAGAAGCCTGAGGTGTGAACTACACAACCTAAAACTTATTGAACACTGCAGATGGCTCTGCATAGGCAAATGATGAATCAGACGACCTGAAAAGGTATTCTGCAGGTTTTCATTCACATTGGAACCAAATGCTAAAGAAGAACTTCAAATATCGTTGGTTAAGTACTAAACATTTCTGAAATACATTTAAAGGTATTCATACGTAACCACACTTGGGTGTGACATACAAGACACTTCAGTTGTTCATGAGGCACCATGTTATATCCAGGTATTTTTCTGTCAGATGAATTATAAAAGGCTTTTTTTCTCCAAATCAACCCAGTCCGTTTTACAATGAATCTCTGTAAGACTTGGATCACCCCACGGCAGGGTGGCAATGGGAATGAACGGAAAGAAAAGGAGTCATTACTGCCAAAAGGAGTTATTCCATTACTGGAGAGAAAAGACTGGATAATGAAATAAACCTACCTTCATCTCTTCCTTACAGAAGTAAGTATTTCAAGAAGTTAAGATGTTACACTCTTCTCTGAAGAACAAGAAGCCTATTCAAACAAGTACTTTTATGATATGGACTAAGTTACTGACTCCATATTGCAAAAGGGCAAGAACTGAGATAAGTTTCAGGGAGGAAATCAGACATGTCTTCAACTCCACTTAACAAAAATAAAGTTAAGCACAAACCAGTGGAGTCTTGTGAAAAGCAAGAAATACCACAGGCTTTTAGAGGAAGAGTTACTCAGAAACAAAAAAAACCCCAAACCCTGGACACTTGGAAGCAGAACGCTTTCAAGGCGAGGCACAAAAACGTGGGATGCTCCCTTCCTCCCTGCAAAGAACTTTCACCAGATAAGAACGGTCTTCTGCGTATCATCAATGAAGGACAACTCTGCTCAGTGCTTGTTTAGTCTATCCTAACCAGGATTACACCCCTCTCCTGCAGGGAGGAGGTCAGGGGGAAGAGAAAAGCGAACCATCTTCTCTGATGTCGGTGTCCCAAAGAACCATCTTCTCCACATGCGAATGCACCTGCAGAAGCAGAGCCGAGATCAACTCAAGCCCACCCTGATCGCATCCAGCTCCTCCTCCTTTTAAAGCAAAGGTCTGAAATCCAAGCCGAGTTTTTGCTTTGTTTTTTTTTTTTCAAAATAAAAGTGAGAAAGAAAAGAGGAGGGGTAGGAAAAGAATGTAAAAGCCTGACACTAAAATCGGCTCCCCAGCAGCCTCGCGAGTGCGAGCCAGCAGAGCCTTCTCCACACCGCAGGGTTTTGCATGCAGCCGTGAGGTGTCTGAGAGCTGCCTGATGAATCGGATGGAGAGGGGAGCGAGGGAGAAAAGGGAGGGGAAGGGAAGGAACAACCTTTCTTTTCTCTGCTCTTCCTGGGGATCTGAAAGTTCCTCCTAACAGGCTGCTGGTCTTCTGGGGGCTTAGGCAGAGGGGGCGGCCTCCCGAGCACACCGCTGGGCGGCTGCTGCTGTTCATTTGCCGTCGAGATGCTGCTCCTGCGCTGGCTGCTGCTGATGCTGAGGTTTGTGGGGACCTTGTCCTCTGCAGCAGCAGCAGCCACCAGCAGCGCCTCCCCAGCGCTACCGCTCTCAGAGCGTCCGCCATTTTGTGTGGTGTCCTCAGCGGCTCCTGCTCTGTTACTCTCCACTCCGAGGACGCCCGCGCTGGTCTTCTCCGTCCGCTGATGCTGCTCCGGCTCCATCTCGCCGCCACTGCGGATCACGGCATCCGCCATTCCTCCGGAGAAGCGAGCCAGCGAGCCCGGCAGCCCGCGCCTTGTCTTCTCCCCAGCACAGCGCCCCTGCCCAGCGCCCGCAGCGCCCGCGCCGCCCCTGCTCCCCCTCCGCCCGCCTCACGGCAGCCCCCGGGCCACCCCCGCCCCGCCACACAACATGGCGGCGGCACGGGCGGGGGCGCCG